>JAKWJA010000046.1:0-210599 GCA_027704765.1 Solanum habrochaites
GACCCTTTGCAGTGCAGTCCACTCACAACCAGCCACCGATGAGATTCGTGAAGAAATGGCTCAGATGAGAAGAAGATTAGTTGGTACTAAAACATGTCACCTGCAGGGTGCAGAAAAAGATAAAAGGGGGCCCCACAGTTCAACCTACATGTCGAAACACGCCACCCAAATGATGAGTGATTATTATGAGGATGGGATCCTATGAAGTAATAACAGATGGGGGGTGGGGTTTCAGCCAAGAGCCAAGGCTTAAATCAGAAAGTGGCGCCCAAGGTTTAAGGGAAAACCAAGGTCGAACTATGGTAAACTACAATGGAAGGTCATTAGGTCGATATGGAAACTAAACCGCCGACAACAAAACATTAAACAGGGGTACCATTATGCTAATAGAAATGACAGGAATGGGCCTATCTTCCCTCAAAATAATGAAGTTAATCCTAGGGGATGGTGAATAGTATATGGCGTGAGTTGCTGAGCTATGTTTCACAAAATGATGAGGAGGTTCGATGCGACTGATGGAGCATATTCAAGTGTTAAGGGGGTATTTAGCTGTATGGGAAAAGTTGATACACATGCAATTTTGATTAAAAAGAATCGAATTGCAAGTGGCCCAATTATCCGCGACAGTGAACACAAAGCTACCAGGCAACTCTCCTGCAACCACTGTCCAAAAAAATCCAAAGATGATGAGCACTATATGGAAACACTACTCGGTGGGGGTAACGCACACCCATTGACCCACCTATTCCATCTACTGAGGAAAAATGTGAGATGGATAATGATAATGTGGTAAAGGGTAGTGGTGAAGCAGAGGAAAGGAAGGAAGATGAAGAAGTACATATACAAGTAATTCCATGCCTAGTTCACCACCACCCTTCCCTCAGATATCGAGGATAGTAAAGATCGGCGATTTCAGAACAATGTGGAAGCGCTTTCTATCAATTTCCCTTGGAGAAGCTGTGGAAACAGATTGCGCGGGTGGGCCCAAATTATGAAGATCTGGTCACAGAAAAGATCGGTACAATTTCGAGGATGATGATAGAAGCAGCATTGTAGTGCAATGCTACAAGATCCCTCGTACAAAAGAAAGAAGATCCTGAGTCGTCACTATTCCTTGTAAGTTGGGTCATTTACATTTGCGAAAGCATTATGGGATGGGGGGGCAAGCTTAAAATCTCATGCCCTCTCAATTTAAAAGAAGTTGGGTTGGGGGATTAAAACCCCCAACTGCGATGCGGCTACTGATGGCTGATCGGGACAAGGAAAACGGCCATGGTATACTCCATGATGTGCTAGTAAAAAGTGGAGTCATCATCATTCGACTGATTTTGTTTAGTTCTTGATTGTGATGGTTCCGGTTTGAAGTGCCTATTTTTTGGAGGCGATCCTTGCTACACGTGGGCCTTAGTTTTGATATGGAGAAGGGAAAAAATGGACATTTCGGTTTGAATAACAGAAGCGAACCTTCAACATTGGTAGGACCATGAAGCAGAGTGGGAGACTACATTGTATATGCATATCCCACAAAGAAAAATATGAAGAAGGAGAGAACGAAAAAGTTCAAAAAAGAGTTTAGGTGGGGATTTGGTGCTTGTAGACAGTTCTGGGGTTCCTTGTTTCCAGGCAAGCACAAGTCCAAAATGGACTAGACCCTTTACTTGATTACCCAAGTATTCCTCATTGAGCAGTTGAGTTAAAAGCCAAGGAGGAAGTGCGGTTTAGGTTAATATATAGAACGGAAATAAAACTCTATTTTGGGCATAAAGCACGGGAATAAAGTATAATAGGCCAACCTATTCATGAAGATTGAGTAATAAAGTGTCCTAGTCGTGCCGGCAGGACATTAAAATCAGGAGGTTGTTGGGAGGCAACCCCAATAATTATAGTATTTAGGAATTGGCTTAGCTTTTTCTTACTACATGGTTATTATCCTCTGCCGGCCACCCACCTGGCACGCAGACCCCACACGGCAAATTGCTGCTGTTATATTTTTTTAGACCCCCAGTTGAAAAACTACCTGCAGCAGTCACTGACAAAATGACATCGGACGGACCGTTGCGCTTGCGACGGACCATGTATGCCTCTGTCGTACCAGGTACGGTCTTTCTCGTTTTTCAAAACTAGGGCACACACGACGGGAAAACCAACGATACTGGGTCGTCACAACTGCGATGGACACGGGTCGTTGGGGAACCGTCTGCCTGATTAATAATTGTACCCGACCCGACAGTGCTGGAGTTTTTTAAAAATTAGACTGTGTAAACCCCCCAACCATTCATTTTACCCAAGTCAATTTCATATTCTCCTACTCCATCTCTTTTGAACTTCTTATTCTCCCCCTCGATATTGTTCCCCCAAAATCTCCAAATCCCTAAAGGTTTCTGTTAATTACTAGTCGATGTTCCTACTGTGGGTGTTTGCTAAGCACCGAGAACTTGTCCAGTTGTTTTCTCCATTTCTAGGTATGTGTATCGAATTCTACTCATTTATCATTGAATTTTTGTTGATTGTTAGTATTCGCTTAGTTCTTCGTCATAGTTGTTTTTTGCATTGCTAGTTCTAGGTATGTTGGGTTAGAAAAATGTTAGGGCAAATTACTACAAGTTTTATGGGGTTCTCGGGGATGCATAGGGTCCCCTAAGTTCTGTCACTGGTTATTCAGGAACGAAGACCCCGATGACGGACCGTCCTACCATGACCGACAGTCGTAGGGTATGTTGCAAAAGACTAGAAACTACGTCCAAAAGACACCATGTGACCGGACCGTTCCTGCACAAAACCGTTCCGGGGTTAGAGACCTGTTCTAAGAGTCTCTATTTTTTTTTCCAAGTGTCCTCAACGGACAAATGTGAAGAACCGTCGTAATCACGACGGTCCGTCTTGCACAACGTTCGGTTGTAGGACCACCCGTTTTTAAGGGTCTCTCATTTTTTGCAAGTGATTCCTCAAACAGACAATGTGATGAGTCGTCTTAACGACGGGTCCGTCCTGCAACAACTGTTCTGGTTGTCAAAGACCCTGTTTTTAAGGGTCTCTCATTTTCTTAAGGTTCCTTCAACGACAATGGGACGTACCGTCATACAAGCCGCCGTCCGTCTTGGCACGGACCGTCATGACGGTCAGAGACCCCTCCCCTAAGGGTCACTACATATTTTTTTCAAGTTGTTTTTACGAAGGGACCGTCGTACCTTTGCGATCCGTCTTGCACAGACCGTCATATAGTCAGCAGACTCCTCCTTCAGGGTTCTATAATATACACAGGTCCATGTAATATACACAACGGACCTCATGACGGTCTCATAGTCACGACGGGCCGTCAACAGGGACGTCGTGTGCCACGTTGTATAGCAATACCTACTATTTTCAATGTTTTGTACAGTATGGTTTGATATATTTTTCCATACTCGTACTAACGTTGATCCTTTTACAGGTACTCTATCAACAATGCACCAAGCAATACCATATTCTCTGCACGAGGGAGATCCAAAGTTGTGGCCCCGTCATGCCCCTATGGCATCGGCTCTAATGATGAGCGTGACCCTGAGTACGTGGTCCCCCAGACACTTACCCCATTCCCGTTGATGCGCGTGTCCCGAGCCACACCCAAAATAGGTGGAGTCGGGGCACGGAAGTCAGCCTCCAGTCTGCATGAGTGAGCGCACATCTAACCGGAACCCCTCTGGGGTCAGCCACAAATGAGGATAGGAAATAGTAGCGTCTGGCTGGCTCCTTAGAGTATTCATGGTCCGAGGAAGCATCGGATTGCTGAGGTTACGCACCCTCCACAGCTGCAGAGTCGGCCTGTATGATAAGGCTGGGGGGACAGTTCAGACTCAATATCAGGCTCCCCAGTTCAGGCCCCCACCCCAGCCATTGACCAGCCAAACCGGTGGTGTGTTTCTGTTGACGGCAATTCCAGTACCCTATAAGACGGAAAGTTCTGACGATAAAGGAGTGGATGACTCGAACACTCACATTGGAGCGGCGGGTCCCTTAAAGAGAGTCTCCCCGACATGCCCTGAGATCCATAATCTCTTCATCAGGAATCGATTTGGAACGGGACAACCAACGTACTTGGGACGATTACAGTAAGGAATTGGGAGCCGTTGAGTCTAGCATCTTACGTAGCAACTCTCCGATAACAGATAGATAGGACGGCGCTTCCCCCGCTAAATAGGCCCCACGGGAGGGTCAGAGTACGCGGGAGTAAACAGGTTGACATTTTACCCTGCTCGACATCCACCATTTCTATACAGGAGGGGGTTGATGCTACTCAGACCCCCCTTCACTGCGAGTTTGACTTACCGCTGGCGATAGTGAAGGATGGCCAGGTCTTTGACGGAGACATCCAATGAGAGAGACAAACCAAGAGGTTTGAATGCCCTGCATGTGTCAGTAGATGGAGAGGGTGCGATTGGGGGACTCAAGACGAAAGGGGGGGTCATCAGAAGGCCAATCTCCATTCACAACAATTTCTTGTGGCTGCTTGTCCGTCACGCCTTTCCCCACTGCCTGCCTGATAATATCGTTACCTAGGATCGAGCAGTGTTGATGGCTGAGATTGATAGCCGGTGGATTCAAGGTGGATTAGCTGGCGTCTCAAGGCAGCATGCACGACGAGGCATCAAGGTCACTACTGCTTACCCTTTCTGTGCAGGATCTTTGCCCTCTGCAGGTCCGTAGGGTGCACATTGGCACTGTAGATAAGCTTAAGACCCGCAGGCCATTGTTGATGTCGGCCTCATCAGAGACGAGGCAAAATGAGTTTGCTCCACATAGAGGGCCGCGTCCGGGCTGCCCCACTTGGATGATCTTGCCTTATTACAGGTTATAGCCCATGCTCCGCCAACAACTACACAGGCAGCGTCCACTACACTTCCCCGGTCGAGTATAGTCCCGGGTAGCGGTAGCAGCACTGCTTAGAGCTCCTATCGCACAGCCCCTCTACCGGCCACTGTCCGATGGATAGGGTCAAAAAACCTACGGCAAAATGGGCACTCTTCTGCAATCATATCCAGCGGGATGCAGAAGTCGATTACTAGTCCCAAAGAGCGGATAGAGAGGGAATGGTTGTATTTTACAGAGCGGAAGATCGGTGAGGTTACCCAGCTCTTGGGCCTTTGAGTTGAGGGTGCTAGCCCGACCAGCCCTCCGGGAATGTGGCGACTCCTTCAGGCTGAATCGACGTCTGTGCAGGACATCAACGATCTTAGAGGGCTAGGGCTGGTGCCGGAGTATGAGGCCCTTTCTGTCGAGCAGGCGGATGACACCAGTGTTGGCGGCCCTTTTTCTACTTCAGAAATTCCTACACACTCCATCTCGGAGGATTCCAAGAGGCCTAGGGTCGAAGCATAGGACGGGCGCGAGCAAGAACGAGAGGAGCGTCAGTGAGAGAGAGGGTGCGAAGGAGAGCATCCCTTGCTGAGGAGGAAGGAGGAGCACCAAATTTAGAACATCAGAGGTTAGCGGCTGGGGCGTCTAGCTTCCGCACTGTGGAGGATGCAGGAGGCACTACTTATGTGCGGTTTGTGCTGAGGACACTACTTAGGGTGTCCAGATTGCAGAGGATGTGGTTACGGGACCCGAACCCACAATCTTGCAGATCGGACGGAGCTTAACTTGTGCCACAGGTTGCTTCTTCTCTCTAGCATTTAGGATTCTTTATGCATAGAGGGACAATTGAACCATGGTTTTTGTTGGGGTGGGGTGGTAAGGGTAAATGGATAGGGAGTGTTAGGGTGAAGTTGAGTAGCCAAATTCACTATCCTCTTTTGGGGTTTTCTTGCTGTGTCTTTTTCCCCAAAAAGACTGATGAACTTTTCTGTTGAACCGGATGTTTATATCTTTTGAAATAGTTTTAAATCTGGAGCAGGGTTGCTAAAATTGTATCCTGATAACCTGGAAAAATTGAGCATGAATAGGCGTCGTAAATGATAATTAGTGGCTTCTAAGCATGAAATCGAGTTACACCATGCATTATCCTAAGTCTTAAAATTCGAACTAGGTGCTGTGATAATCGCGTAACAGTGAGAGATGTCAAGTGAGTGTGGGAAATTGAAAGTCCAACTAGTGGTGCTTGAGCTAGAAAATTGCCTGGTTAGTCCTGCTAAAAAGTAAGTTGAATAGACCAATAGGGTAAAAGATCATTAGGCTTATTCACTATAGCCCATTTTTATCCTAAATAAAGAAAACGAAATGAAATTTATCTTCTTTGATCCTAAATAAGATCTAAGCTTTAAAATGGACCTTTCTTTTTCACACCAACTGATCTTTTCGGGGAACAATGTGTTGCCCTGGTCCCTCCTTGGAATGTTGCACCTCAGCTTATGCCAAAAGTAAAAGTGAGGGTGGATAATGCATAAAAAACCTTCGTTTGTCCCTAAACCCAACTTTGGGTATTTGTGTACCTTGACTTCTGAAAAGCCATGAGTGGGAGTGGATATTAGGAGGAAGGCTCTGGAAGTGGGGTTGAAAAGAAACAAAAGAGAGAAAGAATAAAAGTAAGTGACTCAAGAAGTCATGAACAAAAGTAAAGAAAAAGACAAAAGATACAAGAATTACAAACAAGAAAAGAGGGAGCACTTGCATAAATGAACTATAAAGAAGATAAAATAGCAAGTGAAAGAATATGAAAACGGGCGAGGATAAAATGATAGAACGTGGAAGGTTTAGCCGTTATGTCAAAGAGGCAAAAAAGTATTAAAGATAAACTAAATACACCCAACCTGATCCCTGAGCCAAGCTATGTTTCTAAGCTAAAAAGTCCTATCATGATCCTAAGGGTTGGGGGTGTATAGCAAACTCAAGGCAGTGAAAGTGAAAATAAGGGGCAAAGCTTTCTTATTGCAATAAGTATGAATGAGTGTGACTTTGGTTGAGCAGCGAAGTGATTGAAAGTAATCCTTATACTCAAACGGAAATCATTGTGTGCCAAAAATGAGGATTGTGTTTTAAAAAGTGAGGACACTAGTTGCATACAGGAATTGTTAGCAACCTCGGTGAGGGAATTGAAGAGGAGAGGTGTTAATGCATGGCGAGTTGAGTCTGTGATAATTCACAAAATCAAGCCTAATAGTGATAGAATGCATAGATATTTGATAAGAGTAACGGGGATGAAGCCAAATGATGCAAAGGATTAAAAACATGGATATATTGTTAACAAAGATGGTGTAGTGAGTCATAGTGCGTCTCTTGAGGGACAAACAAGAATTTAAGTTGAGGGTGTTGATATACGAGGTTTCACGTATTAATTAAAATTTTTCACTAAGTTAGGTGTCCGAAAGACTTTTTTGCTAAATTTTTAATAAGTTCTCCTTGTGTGCATAGAAATACATCCAAAGCTGAATGCGGAAGTTTTTGATGCAGCGAAAGAAATGCAGAAGAAGAAGAGACCACCTACGGATGCTCTTTATGACAGTCAGTAGGTGGCAGCGTAGGTGCAGCAGCTGAAAGAGCATGGGGAAGTCTTACCAAGTGTGGGGTACGACGACGTTCTGTGACGGTCTGTCGGTCTATGACGGTCCGTAACTGAAGTTTCTAATGAAGTCTTCAGAGAGAGAAGAAGTGTTCTAGTACCCAGTTCGACGAGTGAAGTGGTTTTGGAACGAAGACCCTCGGGACCGTTGTTCTATGACGGTCTCCGTCATAACTCGTCGTGAGGGGAATGAAGAGAGCAGCAGAAGAACAAGAAATCGCACCAGGCCCAATAGAATTAATTGTTAATTAGGTTTTTGTTTTTTTTATAAATAGTCAAAACCTAGTTTTGAGGTTGACACAAGAGATAGATAGACAACCAGATAGTTAGACTCTTAGATGTTAGACTTCTTTGATGTTAAATACTCCGTATTGGGAAACATTGGATTGATGATGGATTCTGATAATCATAGACTTTTTGTTGAGATTATGATTATTTTGACAAATTCGTGCAAGTGATTGTTGGTGATTACATCAAGAAAACTTTTGGATTTTACTTCTTTCTCATTGAAGTCAGTATATGACTTGTATTTAAATATATTTGAATATATTGTGTTTTATGACTGAGTAACTAACATCATAACTAGGGTGTGTGGGACCTAGGCAAAAATGAGAATAAAACCCTAACTAAAAATGACAATTCTAGAATAGGGTCTTGCATGTATTAATAATTCCTTCGCTTTAGAAGTCTTTAACGGGATGGCCAACGTTAAAACTCGCCTTAATGCTACTTGCCGGACCAAGGAGGTAGATAAAGGAAGAATTTTAAACATAGATTTAGGACAAATCTATAGGATAGTATTGATTTGATAGAGGTAATAACTTAGTCAAATATTTGAATGCGATGCTTAATATGAGCGTAAAGCATAAGGTAGGATAGCAACACACGTAGCTGGACCAGGTGCGGAGTTAGATTTTTCTAGAAGGCTTGCTGTACCAAGGATTTAGAAATACATAACTTATCAATTTGCATGCAAGATACTAGGAAAAATTGTATAGTTAGAATTATCACGTATGAACTTGGGGGACACTAAACCCAGTTACTTTGGTTAATTAATTAAAATCAATTGTCAAATCTGGTTAAGGTCTCTTTTAAGTTCGTTATTTATTTTCACTAATTTAGGAAAGAAATAGAAAAACCCCCTTTTCCCTTTTTATGTTTTTACTTTTAAGGATAGTCATTGACAAAAACAATACTAATAACAGGTTGAGTTAAGTCTATGGATATTTTCCTCGTGGGAAAATCCCAACCTCACTAGTTGGGATTATTTATTGACCCGACCGCGTTACTTCTTATTTGAGAAGGGACGTTGAGGCGTATCAATAACATGACAACATATGCAGACCCTTACTCATAACATATTATGAAGCTTACTCTTGCAATAAAAAAGTGAAGTCTCATAACCCCACTCAATCAAGTAAACCAAAAAAAGGATCATAAGCAATGCCTAACTTCATATAGCACAACATCTAGAGTAGTCATTATCATATTTAGAAATATAGACCAATAACATAATCATAAGTGAAACTAAGATCACATGGGCTCATCATCATGTAAAGTAAACATATGCATATCATTTACATTATAAAAATATAAGAACAACTTCCTTGGACTTCGCTCAAGGAAACTAGTGCAATCCATAGGAAGAATTCCATAACCCTTTCTTGATTAAGTCAAACCCCTTAACTCACCCTAGTCAGTGTTCACATTATTACTTCATTTTACTTAAGTGAACACCTTCTTTAACAAACATAAATATCATGAGATAAATATGGAATTCGGTGTCATGAAATCCTACACCGAAAGAAGGTGGACTACTTGCAAAGGTTGTAAAAAACATGAACATAGCATTCAAAGTGGATCTACTAGCTAGTATTACTATAGGGGCAACATACTTCAAGAACTAGGAGACATAGTAGAGACCCACTTTATGTCATTAGCATTGCAATATCTATCTTATGAGAATGTAGTGAAACTATCTTACCTACTTGGAAATGGACATTCCTCACTAGGAGTTCACTCGGTTTTAAGATATAGTCCCTATTTCAAATGATTTAAGCCTCTACTAATCATTATAACTCATTATATGTCCTAGGAGACTAACCTTTTGTATATCATAATCATTATATCATAAGGAATTGAAGGAGAACTTCCATTCAATACAACCCTCATATATGGGATTGACACATCACATAAGTGATTTACAATCAACCTTCTATCATCATACCTCAATCATAATCTAAAAATTCACATATACAAGAAATTTTAATTACATTAATCATACCATCACCTATCTAATGTAGTCATATTTAATACTTCAACTAAACATCATCATCTAGTACAAGCGTTCACAATTGGAGTAAGTATTGAAGATCATAGGTCTTACCAATTAATCTTCACAAGTCCTCTTCCATGGTCTTACACACAATAAACCATATTCATCCCTTAATAGACTTGATAAAATCACATAATAGTAGTTAACAGAAGAACTATGTAAGTTTCATTATCACTAACCAATTGAACATAAATTCATAAACTAGTGTTAGGGAAATAGGGCCAATTCATTATAGTTTCCATAAAAATAGGACTTAATCAAAAACTACCTTGATTCACCAATAATATTTCATAATACATCTATAATAATCAATAGAAATCAACAAAACTACAATTTCAAAGATCAATTTTGGAATACTAATGAAACCCATGTTTTTCTGATCTCAACCCTTTGGGGAAAAGAGTCCCAAAGGTGAAGATCTTACATACCTTAACATTCCTTGAAGATTGACGGATAAAAAAAATTATTGCATCCCTTATTCGCTCTAAATTTTGTCTTCAATGGTCTACTTTGGGGAGCCAGAAAATAGAAAGAAGGATGACATATTTGATTTTTGGAATTGAAGTTAGTTGTGTTAGTTTAATTAGGGTTAAGTCTATTTATATTTCCTTAATTAAATTAATTAGAAACCCCTTAACCCATAATTAACCAACTAACTTATAAAAAGACAACTTAAAACAAAACAATCCCAACCAGACGTGACCTTTGAGACCCCGACCTACGGTTCATAGGTTAGTCGACGCACCCGTAATCAACAACTTCGTTAGTGATAGGGACATGGTTTTTGGGAACTTTTTGAAAATGTATAATACATTACCTACGGAGTCCATCAATGCCTTTTGAATCAGACAATGGATCATCAATTTGTATCATAGATAGCCACTGTCATGTGACAGCTTTTGGGCATTTTGGGAAGGTCTTCTCCGAGGACCTTTATGGTGGTCCTTATTGATTCCTACCCCGACGTTTCCACCCTAACCACATTATAATACGTGTTTAATACCTTTCCATCTAATTTTATTGAATTCCAACTCTTAAAACCCCATGAAACATGTACACGTTAGATCATCATCATTCTCTAAATAAGGCATATTCATTTGTTGTCGGGGTAAGCTCCTTTGGTTTTTGTTTGCAGATAAGAAACATTCCTTTGTTGCGAGTTAAATGATCGAACATTAAGTACGACAATCACTTTACTAAAAACTACAATGATAGAAAAATGTCTTCAAGAAACTTCTAATACTTGAGAAAATGGATTGGAATGATTTCAAGACCCTCACTTCCAAGACTGGATGGTTACCTTAAAAAAATTTGAAGAGAGGGAAAGCCCATGCGGTTAATAATCTGAAAGAGAAGCTACTGGGCATCCTCACTAATGTTATTTAGTTATTCTGCATAAGAATTCCTACTAGAGAAGATGGTAAATGAGTCATGTCATAGTTATCCCTGTATTATATTAGCGAGAGGCGGAACCCTTCTTTCTTAATAAGACCATTTCTCTCCTATCAGTATGATTGATAAAGTATGGTTATGTAGGAATAATGGGTGGCTGAGATACGCATGTAGAACGGTAAGCATACGACTTTTTTCACTTCCAAACTTGAACCGACAGCAAGCAGCATAAGTCATGTTGCGCGAATAGCTTGTAACTCATCTCAGCTATTTCCCCTTTATCTAGCTTTTTACGAGACAAGTGGAAGGGCACTCACATCTCCTGTCGAAGGGGAATGGAGCAGATCGAAGTCATGGGACAGCAATGGTAAAGAACGGTCCAGGACACTAGAGCAAATCGGGACGAGGGCATATATTTCAAAGTAGTCTCAGTAGAAGTGGTACAATGACATTTCCTGATTGTGTTGTTAGACCTCTAAAAACTTGTACCTTAAAGGATTAGGGGATCCGAGTGGTAATATAATAACCGGCCATAGATATCGATTATATAGTTATGGGTAAGCGTCCAGTAAGATAGTTTTTGATACCAACCCTTAGTTCAAAAATGCAAAAGGGATCACTAGATTCAGGTCAAGGACTTATAAAGGTGGATTAGGCACACCTGGTTAGAGGCGAATCAATAAGTTCAATATGTAAAGCGAGACAGTCGGAAACAATCACCTCCTTCACACCAGGTCAGGACAGAGAGTTTTGACAAGACAAATACCTAATATTCGTTCATGCACTGAGTCTTAGTTCATTTACTACTATATACATGTAGATAAGTAAGTGCAATGGGAAATGGGTTTCCGACATTTAGAGACCATCGGGTAGCTTTTAGTATGGATATGGTTACCCCACACATGTAAAAAAGGAGAATAGATAACACTTACACCTGAAGCAAAATGTAGACGCTTCCAAACGAACTACGCAGGGGATGTAGGAGAGAAGACAAAAAAAAGGCGGTAATAATATTCTTGAGGAAATCCACTTAGAAATAGTTACCATACATGCGATGGGCCACCAATAGTATAAAGGCAGAAGTGCAAGAGGATGTGGAGGTGAGATCTTTACTATAGTATGGGACGCTGCTCCATGCTGCGAATGCAAGAGCAAAGCTACAGAATAAACGTTGGGAAATCGTGAAGAAATAGAAGAGTCGAGAAATAGCGAAACTAAACCTAAAGTATGAGTAGCCGAAGCGTCACTGAGTGGAGGAGAAGAGGCCAGAGAGGGCTAGCAAACCTAGTACCATACTAACGTGGAAAGTTAGGGAGACATCCATTGGGGAGTATGTCACTTCAGTGAGAAGAAGAGTAGGCCCGTCCGACTCCATCCAAAATGCAGGTAGTTAAGGCGCGAACCCTCCCCCCCAACCCCCACCCCCCCACCTCCTCCTTCACACTAAGGACATATGGAAAGCCTCAAACTAGGACCTGGTTAACTCATCTAGCACGATTCCTCACCAGCTAGGTCATAGGTAATCAAAAGTCAAGTAACCATCAATATATACTTAAAAGAACCCTAACTAAATCATATTTTCAAAACACATTTGATTCCAACAATTCCTTAATCTAGAAAACAAAGTATGCAAGAAAAACCTAGTAGTTTGTGGAGATTTAAAAATCATATTTTGGAGGGACCTGTTGGGGAAAAGAATTTCAAGAGTGAAAGAAACAATTAGAGATGATTAACCACAAATTCTGAATAGAAATATGGGAGATTAACTGTTCTTCTTCAACCTTCAAAGCTTCTTTAACGGAGGTTGGATAGAGAGAGAATGTAGAGGGGCGGGAGAGGCAAAGCTTTTGGATTAATTGATTTGGGGATTTTACATTTTTTGTGGAAGAGTGTTGCTCTTGTCGGTGAAAGAACAAAAAAATTTAATTTATTATGACGCCCTTTTGTAAAATACCGAAAATATCCCTCACTTAAGTTTATCCTTTATTGAAGTTAACCTTGAATACTAATTAAATATTTTTCATCTAGAAACAAGTCTGCGTCGCGTAGCGGTTCCACATGAATTCCAAATTTTATTTTTGAACCATAGGACTGGCTCCCTTTATGTGCAATTGCTTACTGCCTTTTGGCATCTTGATTGGCCAAAGTTGGGGTCCCTTCGTTGAATCCTAGGGTGATCCTTGGATGGTCGAATTGGAAGTTTAACCCCTATATATATAATCTTACCTATTTGAAGTCTTTTTAAATGTTTTAGACTTCATATGACACTCTTAAACCTTGAAGACTTAAGGACATTTACAAATTCAACTTGCACTAGTTTTCGGACGTCATGGTCGTCCCTTGATGTTTAAGATCTAATATTTCTACATCAAATTGGTCACAATTATTTCAGTCTGTAATATTCATTATTAATTTTGTGAGGCTCTAATCTAGGTCATAGAATATCCGGGCTGTTTCCGCATTGCACAAGTGGGTCCTAAGAGGAGTTCTTGTGTGATTCAATTATCTATGATGACTTATGTATATTGTTAATGTTTATTTCACCTAATATAATTTTGAATATGTATGGGGAAACACTTGTGTCATCTTCATGTATTTACTTAGTATAAATAAGTATATGGGACTTCATATGTACATTGCACAAGTGAACTGAAAATTGGCTATGGGTAGTTTCATAATGATATGATTTTAATTAAATTTTTGCATGTTCCCTTTAAGTTATTAATATACTTGAATTTTATTATTATTGAAGTAATGTACATGACTATATATTTGTTACAATTTATTGATTATATTGAGGTCTAAATGTGAAGTGCATGACTAAGGTTGTCTGAAAGAAGTTCTTATTAGGGTTGGTATTATGGGATGCCAATCATACATTGCACAAGTGTTACTTTGGGGTTACTAAGGCAATGGATTTACTATTAAATGATTACGAATGTGCTATTGTCTTATGTTGTACATTATAAATGCATGATAGTTATCATATATTATGGAAGTGTCTCTTAAGGGTTCTTGATGTAATGTCTATTTAATGATGAGATACTTCTTGTATTGAATTATGATTCGAGGTTGTGAATTATTGTGATTGGGATGTGTATTATCTCTATGTTGGAGATTATGTTTGTTATTATAACGATATCTCTTATATTATAATTATATGTATGTGAGTTGCCTTATTGGTTGTATTCCCCAATTGTTTCAAAGATTATCTTCAAAATAGCATAAAGCATGATTTCAAATAAAATGTCCCTTTTAAAGCATGTTATAAATATTGTTATGCATGACTTCCATACTTAGTACATTTTCATGCTAACCCCTTCTTTCTACATTTTATATAAGTCTAGGCTTGGAGATATTGGATTCATTCGTCGTGGATAGGTTCATAGGAGATCAAGAAGAAGAATATTGGTTAGGCCTCATCTTATTTGAGGGCTCAACTTTATCTGCTTTATTGTCTTTACTTGTATGTTCTACATATTTATAAGGGTCGTGACCCTAAGTCTTGTATTAAAGAGTTATATTCTAAGTAAAGAGATGGTTTTCTTCAAAACGGGTCAGATAGGCATTGATACTTCTTTCATTTTTTATCCGGCATTGATCGTAAATAAAAAAGTTTTTCCAATTTCTGCATTTGCTGCGATGTCTTATGCCATGCAGAATATGCTAAGGGCATGTTAAGACCCCTTCGTGGTCATGTACGTCGTGTTATGACTAGGGGTGCTCTTCGTTCGTGACAAACATGGCATTAGAGCATAAGGTCTAGGAAATAGTTTAGGATGCCTCAAACCACATCTAATAGAGTCTTGTTCATATATGTGTAGCGCGCCACATTTATGAATAGGAGGCTATAAGATTTTATGAAAAACATCACTTGTTCATTCTTTAGTCGTGCCATTGAAATTAAATTCATAAGGTCTTTCTCCTATTCCATATCAAATGGTTACTAAGGTATGACCCTTAAAGATATATGATTACAAGTATAAACATAGAAAAGTTAGGTGTGCTATCGATTATGGCTTTATAATTTGTGAGATTCGAGGTAATAGATTGAGATGCTTTCAGTTTGTATTAATAACTCTTCATAGTTATTTTTATTTTCTAAAAGATGATTTAGAAGAGTTGTGTAGGCATATTCCCAAGGGGAATAGGGCATGCCTACATAGAAAGGTAATTGTGAGGTTATTTTTAGCTGATGATAGAAATCTTGTAGTCAAATTTTTAGTTCTCGTATGAGCCTATCATTGAGTGAATAAGGTGGAAATGCTAAGAAATATGTTTTGATTAGGTTGTGTTTTAAGGCTGACCTTGAGGTTGCATGTACCACCTAGTTTATGTAAGGAAGAAAAGAGTAGGTGTTGACCAATTCAAAGAGATAGTTATTTTTTTAGGATTGATCTTTAAGTATGATTATTTTGATGTAGGTTGTACAGGAATACCTAGATATGACTTATTGGTAGATCCCACAAAACATGGTGATAAGGGTTAGAATGGTCTAGGATTTTCGTGATACAACTTCTGTGGAAGAGAAAACAGTTTAAAAGACAAAGATCTTCTATGTTTGCCTTAAGGTTTAATCATGGGTATAAGATTGAAGATGATGACTTCTCCCTAGAATGGCTCTATGGTGAAAATTCTTCCAATATTCCCTCTATATTTTACCAAAGAAGGTATCTACCTCTAAATCTCAAGGAGTGAGTGGTAGTAAATCCTATGTCTTTAAGCTTACTTGTGATAGGCGTGGAACGAAACGTGGTGGTATGTGTCTTATCGGCACGAAGTCTTGTTATGGTTGTAGATGCCAAAATAAGAGATTGCCCGGTGCTTGCCACAAAGAAAGAAAGAAAGAAAGAAAGGAAATTAGGTCTGATGCTTTTTAGACTGTATGTGAACAAAAGTGTCCATCTAGTTTTGCTGCTGATATGTTTTATTCTTACCTCTATTACTGGAATACTTTTCTTTATGAATTTATGAATTGGATATGATGAGATTTTTTGTTGTCCTTAGTATTCACTGGTTTAAATTGTGGTTATATGTGATTGTTGGAAGAAGCACACCTAGCCATAATGAATTTTAAAATGTGTTTGACTTTTTCATGAATAATGGTTCTTAAGTAAAGACTAAGAATATGAGCGAGCAGACTCTCCTTCAAAAGTGGATGTAAGTGTAATCCTCCATGGTTTATGCTTACAAGGTGTGATAAGTGTAAAGGTATATTCATTCCATTCTCCACCCTTAGAATTGAAGGAAGTAAAATTGAAAAGAGTTTATATAGGCTTTTCCCATATAGAGGTTAATGAGCTTAGATGGTAAGGACATTGAGTGTTCTTGATGTTCATGAATTAGACTTGCTTGATACTCTCCATTCGTTAGAATCACCTAGGCTGATGGATATAAGATTTGGGTGTTTTAGATTCTCATGTTTTGTTTGACTTAAAGATCTCATCGTACAAAGGAGTGTGATGAGTTTAAGATGCTTAGTCCCGATTTAGTAGACTCATATAAAACTGACTATGAGTGTTGTTGGTAAGTTTGCTTTTGATCAAGAGTGCTTCGGTGAGAACCTATCTAATTTTAAAGCACCTATTGGGATCTTAGACTAGTAAGTTAAGAAATAAAGGAGTAAGAAAATTCTTTCATAGAAATGTTGAGGAGTGATGTCTTACTAAGGGTCTTGGTTGAAGGTTCTTAATTGGGAGGCCAAAGTCTAATTAGTTGTCCTAATTATTTTATGTTCCCTTCAATTTCTCCTCTAGCCTAAGATGATAAGTTCTCCTTGAACCATTTCTTGATGATGGAGTCTTGTATTTTATGTGTATCTTGTATTTTCCTTGTTCCACAAGTTACTTTTGTTAACCTTGGTAGGATGTGGATTCATGGTTATTCGACTTCTATTGGTTTTAGAGCTCGTACAAGGTTTAAATGAGCCTTGGTAAAGCTTGAGTTTGTTAGGAAAGAATAGTATTTTAGGTTTTTGTAAAGAGGGGGCTCATTCCAAAGGGGGAGATCATGTGCTTGAGGATCAACATTGTTGAGAGTCCCGATGTCCACATACCTTTTCTTCTATTCCTATTCCAGGTTGAGACCAAGAATTCCTTCTTGGGATTGTTTTGTATATTTTAGAGTCATGGGTGTTTTGAATATCTCCATGATCGCCTTATGTTTTACATGTTTCTGAAATATTCTTACTTTGTGTAAAATGGATATTTTTGGATTTGTATGTTCCTCCTTTGTTGTGCCTTCTAATATGTTGATGACATATTGACTTCATGAGATGATGTAATTAGCATGCTTTGTGTGCTTTTGATGAAATGACACTTGGGCTCCATATTGATTGTGTGAAGCTTGTTTTTAATGGGAAAAGATAATTCTTCTTATGTTTAAGTTATTGATGATGTCTAGAAGTGATGGTATAGGCTTACTCCTAAGGGGGACATGGTATGCCAATCAAACCATGTTGTTAAGTGCTTATGTGTTGCGATTACTTCTTGATATAATTCATGTTGATGAAAACTTGTCTTTTGGAAGATAACAGGTTTATATAAATTGCTTCCCTGGTGTTTTTGTATCTTTAGTAAGAGTTACCTATTGAACTTGTGTTTTGGTATCTTGAGTAAGAGTTACCTATTGAACTTCATGAGAAGGTTATATGACATGCTTTAATTAGGGGTTGAGAATTCCTTGGTGAATGATTCTTGGGAGTTAATTGCATATAAGCTCAAGGAGAGGATGTTAATCATGTTATGACCAGGAGGAAGAAATTCCTCCTATGAACATGAGGTATGTTGCATTACATGCGTAAAAAGTTGTCGAAGTAGTTCATACTTCCTTGTATTGCACTGAACTAGTTGAGCTGGAGTTGATTTTACCTCCTTTGAATATGTGCACATTGTCGATACAATTCAGCCATACTAATAAAATGAGTCCATTTTGACACTATTCATGGCTTGGATCACTCTATTTTCAATTGTTTCAATTGTTTCAAACTATTTTTAAGAGTCTCTACATATGGTTAAAAACTGGGTTAATAATGGGTTCCATATTGAATGACATATTAGATACTTATTTTGTTCACTTTCCTAAAAATTCTAATTTGCACAAAAATAAAAAAAAAATCAATTACTTTTTCCATTAATTTTAAATTATTTTCAAAACAAATTGAAAAAGAGTTTTTTTTTCTTTGGAAAAGAATTATATGGAGGAGTTTATGTGGAAGGTTGGACAAGGGGAGGGGATATATTTAATTTTTTTTTTGAAAGTAAAAAAATTAAGGTAGGAGTATCCCTTCCCACGGGAAGGGTCTAAACTTTTATTTTTTTTTATTGAAAACGGATTTTTTTTTGTTTCTCTAAAATACATTTAGGGGATTAGTTGGTGGAAGGGGGGTAGGGGACATATTTTTTTTGTTTTTTGGAAAACAACTGTAGGAGGTAGGGTGTTGGGGGTTATAACACTGGGGAGGGGACATTTTAATGTTTTTCAAAATAATTTATTAATTGGTTTAACCATTTTAAATCCAACACTATTTTAAACATCATATTGCCCGTTTATATATTTGGATGGATTGTAATCCACACAATTTTTCCTCCAACCATATTCAACCCATGCAAATCCATTCCAATAAAACTGTTTGCCACCCGTAGAACATGATGAGTAGTCTATATTCATTTGAGCAATATTGTGATGCTTTATTCTTGTTATGGATGCTATTCTTGAGTCATTATCTCCATATAAGTTTTTCAAGTGTCATTCCACGACGAAAGTTCCTAAGGGTAAAATAAAGTAACAACATGTTATCTAGTATGAGCTAGCTAGAGTCTATATGAATAAAATAAGTATAACTAGAGCCTCACATGTGAGTGTATAGTTTACAACTTTATTAAATGATGAAAAATTTATTTTGAAGTTAGTTTGGTAATTTTAGAGGTCAATCTTTAGAAAAGACTAAATCGTCAAGAAATAAGTCATTGGAACTAGTAAGTTGTAAGGGTCTTATCGTTGAAGTTGGGAGTATTCTTTGGAGTATTCTTTGAGGGTAAAAACCTGTAGAAGTTAGTCCTACATTATGAACACTATGTTTAGGGGTTAAACGTCTGGGTCAGCTCTTCCAAGACCACTGGAGGTGTCCTAGAAGACGACCCCAAAATAGTCTCCCTAAGCTGTCTAGATAACAAATTTGCAGCTTTTTTAGGGGACCTACCGATAGCCATTTAGCGCCAGTAGATGGGTTGACGCTCCGTAGGTGAAGAGACTATGTCCATAATTATTTTTTAAAGGATCCTGCAACATTTACAGTCACATACCAAACTAACGCGGCCCACCTCCTACGTTTCATTAACTCCATCTATGTCCATGAAGTTGGAGTGGCGTAGTGCTACGCAAGTGTGATCCTTTTTTTAATTAGGTTGAGGGTTAGAATTTTACTAAGATAATTATGTTGGGGTTAATGGAGGTCGGTTTCATGCTTAATAAATGGTCTATACAAACTTATAGAACCCTAAACTAATCAATTATTTCATCACAAGTCAAGAGCCCCGAATCATAACTAACTTTACCCCCAAAGTTTCTCCAAAACTCTTCTCTCAAAACCCTCAAATGAAGACCTAGAAGAATATCAAGTAAATCTTGAAGGAAAGATATATTCAACTCAAATTCAGAATCATTTTAAGTGTAAAGTATGAGATCTCTTTATTCATGGTTAGCTATCACCAAGAATCCCTTTCAACTATTTTTTTAAATTCCCCAAATTTTAGGTTTTCATCATGAGCATGAGTCCCCTTATAAAACATCTTCAATTAATAAATTATGATTTTTTATCATTATATATGTTTAGTTATGGGTTAAGTCATGTTTATTGATAGTTTTTGATGAAAATCCCATAATACCCATGTCATTCCCCTTGTTTTTCAATTGTAAGCCCTAGTGTGAATTCATTGATGGGCATATAGATGTATAATCTAAAATATCTACATTGGTTAGGTGATTTCACAATGAAGTTACTTTATCTCATGCTCTATTGCTAATTATTAGAGTAAATTATTGATGGATGTCTTTATAACTAGATCAAGTAGATTTGAATTGATTATAAGAAATCTTCAGACCATGATGAATTTGATATGATCATATTAGTTTAAATCGTCCGCTCTGGTTAATGATTTTCTTCTATGTAAATGTGTTAAATAGGATGTATAACATATCTGGACTTAGCGTTGTGGGAATTTTTCAGGGTATTGATTCTATTGACGTTAATATAAGAATTTACATATCCCACTTTGGTTAGGGCTTTCCCGTGACTATAGTTTTAATATTGAATTGTTCATCTACTTATGATGGATGAGCTTACTTTATTTATGAATTGTGGTGTTGAGTTTTGTTCCTCTCCCCTACATCCCTAATTATGATCAAGTATACTATGATATGAAATGTACGTGGTGCTATAATAATAACATATATATTATGCTACGCTATGAATATGTATCTTATGGTATGCTGTGAATGCAAACGTTATTATATAATTACGGTACAGTTGACATTTTTAATAAAAGTTAACTCTCCGAAATACTTTGTCAATATGACACGAGATAACATTCTCACATTTTCCTAGTTGTTTGATTGAATGGTAGTTCTCATATTTGGAACCTTTCACCTATACAATATGTTAGTAGTTGAGTCGTTTAAACATTATTTATGAACTAATGCATCATAAAAGTCTTAATTATACATTAAACGAAATTGTGATTATCATCGAGTGGATATGATTATGGTTTCTGTTCTTTTACGTTAGTGGTTGGGTTCACAATATAGTGTCTCATGTGATAGAATCTGGCACCTTAGGAGTATAAACTTTCTAGAAGAAATATCCATATCCAATAATTATTTATTTTAATAGGTCGTTAGGTAGTGGATTTATATTGATGATAATTAGGTAAGTTTCACCTAAGGCAACTTAAAAACATTTTTTCAGTGTGGGGGTAGAACACCGGATTCCATGTAGCTCACATGGTCTATGTTTGTTATTTTGAATCTCCCTATGTTTTAAGAATATGAACTAAGTACGAATATGATTTGTGAATATGAATATGAACTGTAACTAGGGACTTATTGAGGGGTACTACTCAGTGTAGTTAAGGGTATGGGAGTTCACCTTTGGATTGCACAAGTGAGTCCTACAAGGAGTTCTTGTGTGAGTGTTTTATGTATGATGTTAAAGTTGGTTTCACCTTTTATGATGTTTATTATGTATGGAGACACATATCTTTTTTATGGATTTACTTAGTGTATATGGGGGTATGTGACTTCATATGTAGATTGCACAAGTGATCTTGAAAGGGGTTATGGGTTGTATCTTTATGATATGATGTTAATCAAATTGTTGCATTCTTTCTTTGAGTTATTGCTATAACTTAATTTCATTATAATTCAAGTAATGAACATTACCATATCCTTTTTAGTTACAATTCAATATATTGAGGTTTAAAGGTGAAGTTCATTACTACGGTATCCTGACAGGAGTGTTTAGTATGTTTAGTATGATGGGATGCAAACTACACATTGCTTAAGTGTTTCTTAAGGGAAGCTTAGGTAATAGCTTTACTATTTAATGATTATGAATGTGGTATTGCGTTATTTTGTATATTATAAATTCATGATATTCATAATATTTTTAGAAAGTATTTGTTAAAGGTTGCTGATGTATTGTCTATTTGATGATGATATAATCTTGGTATTTATGTTGTTTTACTTTATGATTGGAGGATATGTATTGTTGAGATTGGGATGTGTGTTATCTTTGTTTTCGAGATTATGCTTATTATTGTAACGATATATCGTATGTTATAATGATATATACGCAAGTTGACTTATTGGTTGTATTCTCACACTATTTCATAGATTGTGTACAAAATAGCATGTGCATAATTACAAATGAAATGTCCCTTGTAAAGCATGTTTTGAATATTTTTTTACATGGCTTCTATACTTTGTACATGTTCTTGCTAACTTCTTTTTCTACATTTTCTATAAGTGTAAGCTTTAGATATATTGTATTTAATCCTCGTGGCTACGTTTATAGGAAATCAAGAAGAAAAAGATTGGTGACTCATTATTGTATTCCAGGGGCTAAATCTTATTTCCTTTATTGTCTTTAATTTTATGTCTATCCTTTTGTAAAGGTCATTTAAATAAGTCTTGTAGTAACTAGTTTTATTCTAATCAAAGAGTTAATTTGAGGCATTAATAGATACTCTTTCATTTTTAATAAGATACTTCGATTGTAAAAAAAATTTATTAAAATTTCCACATTTTTCTATGTCTTATGCCATGACGAATATGGTAAGGTCTTGTATGAGACCCCTTCGGGGTCAAGCACTCCTTGTTAGGACTAGGGTCTTCTCTATTGTCGTGTTGCAAGACATGGTAACGAACACTATCAGGGCTCAATATGGTAGAACACGACAAAGTTCCTTGTATTAATCCAAAAAATATACTATACAGATACATTGTCTATGAATACCAACAAACTATCAACTAGCAAAGTTAAAACAATGTGATGGCAAGGTGAACCGAAGACAACATAGCGCCTACTTTGATTAAACTTGTATGCATGCTGGAACACATCGTCACCTTTTGGTAAAAAAAATTATTTATTCGCTGGAAATGAATGCATTAAACTTGTATATCGACTAGGAACACGTGTATGTTGATATTTGGGATCAACTCAAGAATGAATTCATCAATCGTTTCTACAGTACTCATTGAACCGTAAGCATGATAGAGTTGACTGTCACTTAGCAAAGAAAGGATAATCCTTTGGTGGATTACATAAATCGCTGGAGATTGTTTAGTCTAGATTGCAAAGATCGTATTTTGGAAATATTTTCTCATGTAAATGTACATGAGGGTATGCATTAGGAATTTATTTACATACTACAATGAATCAAACTTCAAACTTTTGTAGAACTATCTACACGAGTGCATGACTTGGAGTTGAGATTCTCTTGTATAGGGAAGGATTTTCCTTTTGTTTATCTGACAAAAATAAAGAAGGAGTTTAGAAAAAGTATTACCTAAATGACCCATATTAAAAAATCAAAACGGTGAAAGATTGTGAAGAATTGTGATTGTTTGATGAAGAAACTTTTGTAAATCAACGAGACTCGAAGAAATTAATAAGGTTTGTCATCCTAGACACTACAAGCTCCATCGACTCCTTGTCCACCCTACAAGTTAATCCTTTATCTTGAAGAAGAAAATTATGATGTTAGTAAGTGGAGGAAAAATCATTACTACAAAATATGAAACTACACAGGAAAATCATTATAGTGTAGCACCAAATCAAAAGAAGTGCTCAAGGTCTCCATCTATATAAAATACGACCTTCATGCGATTCAGAAGTTTAGTTCCTATTGAATTGATGTTCTAAGTAAAACTCTTGAGTGTTCATTAGAGATAGAAAATCACAAATAAAATGAAGATGATTGTTGGAATTTTGTTACTCTTAAGATGCGGAGATATTAATTAGTTCTTAGGATATGACTTCATACGACAAGATCAATAAGAAGTGATGTGAATCAACTACAACCATAATAAATTTTAACCCTTGTACTATCAAAAAAATCAATGGTTCTTGACCACAGAAGGTTCGAAGGTCATTTACATTGAATTAGTTCTTGCCTGAAAAATTCTTTTGTGGCAGTCGAATTTGTGCAACACATGTTATTTCAATCATAGAAGAAAAAAGAGGAAGCAAAGGCAAGCATGATCCATCAATAAAACAAGAGCATCAAATTGATGAAAAATTTGCCCCATGTTGTTCTACAATTGCCTTCACATATATGACTTGTTGTTAGGGTCTAAGATACATAACAAGCCATTTTTTGGGATAGGGTCTATTTGAGAGCAATATCTTAATCTCATTTTAACCGATGGTAGTTCGATAGATAATATTATGCCCAAATTTTTTTTGAAAAAACTAAGATCTCTATTGATGAATTATCTAAAAAACAACATTACAATTAAGTTTTAAATCAAAGAGGACAATGATCAATATGAATGATATGTGCAGGATTATCTATTGTGACTTGCAATCATACAGTTTAATTTATGTCATAGATGTCAAAAAATCATACAAGTTTTTGCTTTAGAGTCCAAGGGTTCATGAAAATGGAGTGAGGCCATCAACATAACATTCGTGCATGTAATATATGAAATATGGTGAAGTAGTAAAAATAGATGGAGATATTAATCCTTTCACTATGACAGAGTCATATTTTGCAAATGCAAAATTCTATTAAGCTTCCGGAAGAGAAAATATGGATAAACATGAAAACCCGACTCAATTGATCTAATGAGGTTTCCGTTAATCTATCACCGTCTAAAGGAGACAGGAAGACAACTTTTGATAGGAGCAACCAATTTTTTTCTACATTCCATGTGAGGGTCAAAAAAAGTGGGACAACCACTCCTAGAAGAGTGTACTCAACAATTCAAACAACAAAACATGGAACTCAATCACATAACATTCCAAGATTTGTAGAAGAAAAGATTGTCCCAATGGCACAAGTCATGTCTATCGATTTGGGGCCCTCCAAAGGCAATACCCATGTAGGTAAGATAAAATGAAACTTTGATCAAAAGGTCTTCAAATTGTTTGAAAAATAAGGTTACGATTTCGTAAATCAAGTGAAAGTAGGAGAACTTAAGGATGAAATCAATGGTTATAAGATACATGGGCTTACAAAGTCTCAAATGCAGATGAAAAATCAAGGATATCATGTCGCCACTACTAGGTTTGGGTTAGGATTTAACTTACTGTAGCCTATTTATATTTAATCCCAGAAGGAAAAGGAACTAGCTTCATCCGACCAGACATCGATATTAAAGACAAAGGAATCTAAGGAGGGTAAAATACCATGAAGGACTTTGGAGTTTGAACGCTTTGGAAGATTAACACCCCATGTCTTTACATTTGAATGATTGGTCCTCAAGGTTTAAAGAGGATCCTCTAAAAAAGTGAAAGAATTTGCCCCCACCTCAAAGACTTGTATTTCATCACTTGACTCAAAAAAATTCATCATCCAAAAGGAGGTTGCTGGAGCATGAAACTAAAGATTTTTATTATATAACTAACGACAAAGAGATTAAAAGTCTTTTACAGCACGTATGAACATAAAGGTTATATTGTTAGTGACCAATCAGTTTCATAGAGAAACTAAGAAGGGGAAGATAAAGCCACCAAAATTTTTGTGGGAATTCAAATTGAAGATTAAAACATGACACAATCATCTTATCACATAAAAGTGGAAGAAGGTCCAGATATTGATGATACAGATGATGATGCAAAAATGTCTTTCCCTGAACTAGAGGATGATGTACAATCGACCATAGACGACCTCAAAGAACTAAAGTTAGGCAAAATGGAAGAGCGACGTCTAATCTTCATTAGTGGACTTCTTACACCAGAAGAAGAGAAAAATACTTCAAGTTATTGATTAAGTTCAAATACATTTTTGTGAGGTCATATAGAGAAATGGAGCACTTCTAAGATTACAGTCGCAACAGTATATCGCCCTGAGTTACTAACACAAATTGAAGTAGAGGTCTACAAGCACATCGAAGCTTGATTCATACAAAAAGTGAAATACCAACTGTTGATCTCAAATATTATATGTTTCAAAAAGAAGAATGACAAAATACGTGTCTGCATTGATTTTTTAGATTTACACAAGGCATGTCTGAAAGATCACTTCCCTCTGCCAATTATTTAACTCATGGTTGATGCTACAACTGGGCATGAAAATATGTCATATATGGATGGATCTTCTGGATATAATAAAATCAGAATGTCTGCAAAATACGAAGAATAAATTGCATTCCGAACTCCTAAAGGAATTTATTGTGACAAAGGGTTGCCCTTTGATCTAAAGAATGTTGGGGCCACATATTAACGTGCAATGCAAAACATATTTCATGATATTCTTCATAAGGGGTTGGCAATTACAGTCGAGAATAGGGGTGAGACAAATAAAAAGGAACAACAACTTGAAGACTTTCCAACTGTGCTTGAAAGTTTAAGGAACTTTGACATGATGATGGATCCACTCAAATTCACATTTGGGGTTACCTCATGAATGTTTTTAGGATCATTGTGTGTCATTGTGGAATTAAAGTTGTTCTCGCAAAGATTGATGTCATTCAAAAAATGGGTGACACAAAGAACATAAGAGACATCTATAGTCCACAAGGAAATTTTGCATTCATCCGGAGATTTATTTTCTAACATAGTTGGACGATAACAACCTTTCAACCATTTAATGATGAAAGATGTTCCTTTTCACTGGGACCAATGATGTTTAAATGCGTTTGAATGCATAAAAATATACTTGATGAATTCATTTGTATTAAGGGAACCAACTTCTAGAAAGAGATTTATACTATACACTGCATCATAGGAACGATCACTTGGGGAATTTCTTACTGAAGAGAATAAAGCTTAAATGGAACTAGCATTGTATTATATAAGTTGGACCTTCATAGGAGATGAGTTAAATTTTACGCCCATTGATAAGATGTGATAAGCATTTCTTTATGCACTAAAAAATTGAGGCATCATTTTTGAAGTGTACATTATCAAACTAATATCTCGGGCTGATCTCGTAAAGTGCATAATGACTCGACCAGCTCCCTCATGACTTCTAGCAAGATTTCCTACATTATCTACATATCAGATCATATACACATCTCAAAAAGTTGTGAAGGGGAAAGAACATGCTAATTTTCGTGTTGTTTACCCTCTTTCGGGAAAAAGGAAAACTTCAAATGAGTTTCCCAATGAAAATGCATTTTTACTGAAAAGTTGTCGGCATGAACAATGTTCTTTGATGGATCTCCACATAGAGATGGTGCAGGGGAGGGAGACGTGTTGATATCTACAGAATGACAAATCTAACCATTTTATTTTGTTCTAGGTGAAACATGTTCAAAAAGTGCAATAGAGTACGAAGCTTTGATTCTGGGACTTGAATGGCATAAGATGTGAAGATTCCTCAATTATACATCTACGGTGATTCTCAATTGATCATCAATCAACTCTTTGGGAATCATGATTTAAAGAAGAAAGATCTTTGTTCATATTCTCAATATGCTAACTTTTTACTTTAAAGGTTTGATGAACTGTTCTTGAATCACCTCCCAAGAGAAAGAAACTTGCATGATAGATGCTTTGTCTAACCAGGCCACAAACACAGCACTCGGAGAAAATAACTCAAAAGAGGTACGCGTATGTCATCATTTGGTTATTCCTAGTTATTTGATCTTCAAATCAATGAAATCCACCATATACTGCTCGAGTGGTTAAAAAGAAGATTGGAGAAAATGATGATTGAGTATCTTGAACGTGGAAAGTTGCCCTAGAATCCACGACTAGGAGTAAACATTAAGAGACAGGCACTAGAATTTATCTTTCATGATGGAGTATTGTTTCATCATTCTTATGAGAGACCATTATTGTGGTGTCTTGACCAAGTAGAAGCTCAACAATCAATGGAAAAGGCACATTCTGACACATGCAAAGCATACCAATCAGAGCCTAAACATTATTTTTTCATCAATAGGACGAGCTATTATTGGCCAACAATGGTGATGGAGCACTTAGAAAATCAAAAAAATTATCAAGTGGTAAATTCAAGCCAACTACCATACATCAATCTTGGTCTTTTACATCAAATTGTATCCACAGGCCTTTCGATGCATGGGGACTTTATGTTGTTGGACTTTATACAAATTCATCAAACCGAAAAACGTATATCTTGGCTGCTAGTGACTATTTCTCTATATGGGTTGAAGTTGTACCATTAATAGACGTAAAGAAAGAAAATGTTATTGATTTTATCAAATAAAACATAACTTTTTTCGATATGGAATATCAAGATGTATAGTTAGTGATAATTAACCACCCTTTGTCATGACGCAATTTCATAAGTCATGATGGCTCCTACATTACCCCACCAGTAGGTAAACCAACCCATAACTCAGAAGATCAAGTATTGAGCGAAAGTTCAGAAACTAACGATAACAATAATATAAACGAGATCAACAAGGTAAAAGAAAGCAAAAATATATATATACTGAAATCCCTCTTAGAACCTTTATGTCACTAGTACAGAGCTATATAATAAATAGTACAAGTCCCAAAAGTGGACCACAAAAAAATATGCCTCAAAAGCAACAAAAGTAGATAAAACAATACAAGGAGATAGAACAAGCAAAAAACATAAGTTGCTCACCCTCGTCTTAAAGTCACATCTGCAACAAAATGCTGGAACTAACTACCGCTGATAACTAGTACAGGAACCTACGTCACAAAATAGATGCAAAGTGTAGCATGAGTACCAAAACAACATGTACTCAATAGGCATCAAGGACAGACTGACAAAAAAGGTAAAAACAATAAGAAAGTATAGAATCTAGACATAGAGAGGTCAAAGTGGGTATGAAAAGAAAGCACACAAGCATACCAGAAATAAACTTAAGTACAAGTAGACTGAACCTAACTGACCCCATAAGCACATAATGTACGCTAATGGGCAAGTAAAAATAAAACCTGACCGAACCCTTATAAGTCTGACAGGTACACAAAATAGTTGAGTCTATTGAGAAAGAAGAAAACTGGGGTTCCATCCAAAAGTAACAAAGATAATTCATCAGAATCAACCTAGCAAAAAGTGCATTCCCAGAACTTCTAGAAAGAGGGACAGCAGTGGCACCGAACCAAACAGTCCACTTCCAACCCAGCTAGAAAGAAGGACCCAAGAGTGAGGTTGATATCGCGAGTCTACCTACTATGTGGTCAGCTTCCATCCCAACTACAAAGACTGACACGGAGACACACACCTAGTAGCATACTCCCAGCACAACTAGAATGAGAGGCCTAAAGACGATTAGTGAAATCACTGTGTCTATCATGCAAATGATATGCTCCAACCACAGCATGAAAGAATGACCTCGGGGGCAATGTTATCTCCAATAGGATCATATAAAACAAAAAGCTTCGTGGAATGTCGTCAACTCTATGAAATAATATAAAAGGCTACAAGGCTATACCTTCTAAACCCCACACCTTTAGTGATGTACTGAACCTTCGAGAATGCATCGGAACCACTGAACTAGAGGGAGAAGATACAAAATTGCAACAAGCAACGATAGCTTGTAATCTAAGGCTCAAATAATCAGAAACAATTCTACTACTCTAGTAAACAAGAAGTTAAGTCATCCAAGCGACGTCGGCAGAAAATCAAGCTTGTCCAGCCCAAAAGGGCCATAAGTCTAAGGCCATTCTAGCCTAACCTTGACAAAAGACATGATGCTTACGGTTAAGGATGAACAAAGCACAAAACACATAGCATACAAGCATATAATAGCAAAGCACAGAAGCATGCAACTTCACTAACTTGGTTAACATTGTAATACACCAAATGTATGGCAAATCAACCCTAACATAAGGTAGCAAATAAGAATAAAGTACAAAACTGATACCCACCCCCAATTCACTCCAATCGACATGCTTTTATACAATTAAGCTCAATTAATAGAAAGGAATTCCTAACCTACCTTTTGACCAAGCGTGCTCTCCAAATCAATTTACCAGAGCTTTTCCTTTCCGATCGACTTGAACGCTATCATTCTATCAAACATAGGATAACAATATTCGTATGGTTGTTTAAACACAAAAATACAACAAATAGAGACGAGTCATTTTTTGAGTTAAAACGGGAATTTTGGGACCCTCATCAAACTGTCATGATTTTACTCCGTTAAAAGACCTAAAAAAATACCCCTAACTTTAGTTCTAAAATGGAACACAATAGGAGGATCAAAACACATGAAAACCCAAACATGAAAGAAACTAGTCTTTAGTTAACTTTAAAGAAACATGCGGTAGTCTAAACTAGGAATTTACAAGAATCAAAAGGTGTCATCCCTCTTTGAACAGTCCACGACTTAGCCATGCTAATTCCCAACACATGGGGCTTAAAATCACCAAAAATCCAGCGGAAACGAGAGAGTAATGACCAAAACAAGAAAGCCAAAAACAAATTCTCTATTAGTCGAGTTTATCAAAAAAATTACCTCGAAATACGGACACTCAACATTTTTCAAACACTATACAGTAAATCCACCAAAAATACAAAGCTCCCGCACTTTGAATCACCTAATTTGGTTGAGAGATGAGAGTGTTAAGATGGTTTTAAAGATTTTAAAAATTTGTACATTTTTCTGCAGTTTATAGTAGATTTTTCTGCAACATTTTCCAAAAACTTAAAACCTTCAATGGGGTGCGCCAAACTTGTTTTGATCCACGTGAATGCAAATGAGACATGCAACTATACTAAATTCTATAATCTAAACTCAATGGAGCAGTCAAAATTTTCGTACAAGGTCATCTTGACAAAAAGTGGGTCTCACACCCAATGACCATTTTAAGTCAACAATTTCAACAAAAGGGTTCAAAATATTCTCAGAATCCTTGGGACAAAAAAAGGGTCGATCTATACCAAACTCAACATGTAAGAGCTAACCACACTGACGGAATTCTCAGTCGAGCGCTTTTACTCAAAATGTTGATTAAAGTCAAATGCAGGCTTATACTTAAAGTTAAAATGCCTAATAGAGCAAACTAACAGGAAAATCTCAAAGAGTCATTCTGACATACAACTAGCCTACTATGACCCGTTCGAAGCTGATAGAGATCATTTAATTGGAATCTGGAGAGCAGCGGCGGCAACGGGGGAGCGGAACAAGCGACGTGGGAAGGGGAAAAGAGCCAAAAAAAGACGGAAAACGCAGGGCAAGGAACCAGCTTTCCGATGACGACCAGATAAACCAAAGTTTCAGTACAGAAATGCTCTAAAAGACACAAAAAAGGCAAAACATAGAAATGACCACGAGGGTTACTGTAAAATCCACTACAAAAAAGACTTTTGTCTGCGAAAGTAAAAGTCCAGATATACATGAAGGCTCAAATAATATGGGAAACTACTCCAACAAATCCTGCTCGATCTACCATGTAGTTTTTTTTATTGGAGGATGCCTCAAATTAACCTTAACAACATGAATTACTCTCGAGCGCAATCTCATCATTTCTATTTCTAGAGTGGAAATTGCCTCCTCCATAAATGTCAAACAGTCATCCAAAACAAATACATCATATTGAAGCACATTCCACTCATGAGGAATATATCATCGTAGCATCGAGACATGGAAAATCGAGTAGATGGTTGAAAATGTTGGATGTAAAGCAAACTCATAAGAAACCTGCCAAAATGTTCGGAGTATAACATAAGTACCAATGTACATGGGGCTAAGCTTGCTTGCCTCGAAAAACTCATCACTCACTTTATGGGAGACGCATAGAGGAATACCCATTCACAAATAGAGAATCTCAAAGGTCGCTGCCTCCGATCCATATAACACTGGTGCTTACTCTAAGATGTCTTGAATCTATAAAAAATCACTCTCACCTTATCAAAAGCCTCCTTAGTCAAATCCATACCCGCATCCTAGGATCTATAGAATCAAACTAGCCCACTGATGAACGACAACTCCTACCATACAAGGCCTCAAATGGGTCCATCTTGATGTTAGAATGGTAGTTATTGTTGTACCCAAACTTAGCCAAAGGCAAAATGTGATCCCAGTGACAACAAAACTCCAAAACACAAGCCCGGAGCATATCCTCAAGGACCTGAATAATATGCTCAAACTTACTATTGGTCTGTGGGTGAAAAGTTATGCTAAGGTCAACCCAAGTGTCCAAGTAGTCCTAAAAGGTCCGCCTAAAGTTGGACGTGAACTGAGAACCCCGATATAATATAATTGTAATCAGTACTCCATTCAGTCGAACCACCTCCCTAATGTAGATACGAGCCAAACACTCGAAGCTAAATAAAGATTGAATTGGAATAAAATCTGTTTATTTGTAAATCAATGAAAGATGAAACCAAATGCTATCAACACCTCTAGAAGTGCACAATAGGAATGTCACAAAATAAATAGTATTGTGATCCCACTTCCATTCCGAAATAAGAAATCTATGAAACTCAAAACTAGGCCTCAAATCCTTGGCATTTACCTGCTGGCAGCACAAATAACAAAAACAAAGTTTAAAATATCGCTCCTCATGCCACTCCACCTGTAATGATGCCTCAAGTCACGATACAATTTCGATGTGCCTAAATTGATAGAGTATCTAGCCTAATAGGCATCAGAAAGTATCAACTATATAAATCCCCAACTCTTCGAACACAAACGCGTTCAACGAATATTATCACTTCATCGGGATGTAAGATAGACTGAGTACCATCACCCTATAATACTCGATCTTCAATTTCCACCAAGGCCTCATCCTCTAACTTAAAATCTGGTATCCTACCAAGCAAAGAAGATTGAACTCTTATAGGCCAAAACACGTCTACAATCTCAAATATTAAACTACACTATGCTTTGGCTAAAAACTAAATGTCCAAAGACAAGGTTTTCTCCTCAAAATATAAAAAGGCCAAAACACCAATATTTACCACCGTTCGGCTCAAGGAATCTGCTACCACGTTTGCATTTCCTAGATGATAGAGAATAGAGAGGACCTTGAAGGTCCATCTAGCTCATGATTTACTAAAGACTCATGTGATCGGTATAGATATCACATAGAACTCCATACAAGTAGTGCAACAAAATCTTAAGTGTGAAAACTATCGCTGCCAAGTGCAAGTCTTGGGTGGGGTAGTTGCACTATGGACCTTTATATAATGACCCTTAAAATGAAATAAGGTATATAGATTCTTGAATCTGCCGTAAAACGTTAATAACATGTTAATAAAGTGTTTTACAGCTGTATATTGCTTTGAGTGTTTTTTAAGGTCAACCGTCAACAAACATCTCTAAGACGTGAAAGTTAGCTCAGACGTTTATAGGTTTCTAGTGTACCTTCATATGTTTTATGTAGTGTTTCGTGTTAAAATTTATAGGAGACTTTCCTAACATTTTCACAACCTAAGACCACCCCGTCGAATTTAGGTTCAATATTGAATTGTGCCACGGAGTACTTGACCTTTCGGAGGTCTTGTAAAACCCCTTCCATATCGTTAATCGCATATATATATATGAAAAGTAGAGCGGAATTATATTGAATTGTCTTTAAATTCTCTTTCATATAATATCAATAGGAAATAATAAGTCTCACTTCATCAAATCATAGACACAAGAGTACTTGGGACATGACCCATATAATAGAAATATACTACTACTAAGTCTATTGCAATACTTCAATAAGTGAAATAAAATACATCTATGCCCTCGAGTCAAATGAGGATATAGTTCAACATGCTTAAATGATCCTATAATCCAAGCTTTGGTCCAATCCAATTAGTACAAACACATGTACTAAGTATGGCATAATGCATAAAAATCATTAAAAGGGACATTTTATGGAAATATGCATCTTTTGATTTAAATATCATACTATAAGCATAATAACAACATTTTATCACCTTAGAAACACATAAGATAAAACTTAATCAATGTATTACATTTTTAAGGAAAACTTTACAGTAAGCTAATTCACTGTTACAATGAATTCCTTCAGTGTTACAGTGAAGCCCTTTAACTTCACATTGAGTCATTTATAGCATGTAATTACCCAACAAAAAACTATCTTAAGACTCACTTAAGTAAGATAAAGAGAGACTGCTTATACACCTTCTCTAGGCATACATAAATGATCCTTAAGACCACCCATAATGAGATACACACACTTACAATACACCAAACACATGAACGTGAGATTCCCCTACCAAAGTTGATTCTAAGGTTCACTTGAGTGAGTTGTGAAGCGACCGCCCATACAATCCCTTTAACACACACTTAAGAGATCCTTTAGACTACCTAGGATAAGATTATTCTCACTTAAAAGAATAGAATTCATAGAATATGACATTCACCTCACAAAGGTTATCAAAAGACCTAGTCAAGTAAATCAAGAAAAGAATGTCCATGTTTGACGTATTCAAGATTATCGAAGTAATCATTAAGACTACCTATGTTTGGATCATTTCTACTTAATCAGACAACTTTCCTAACAAGATTCATTGTTACGACTTATTTAGGTAACATACGAAGTGACCACTCCTATGCCCCCTTCACACCTTAACTAGACAACCTTTAACTACTCAAGATACGTGCATATTCATTTAACATAATTTCTTAAATTAAGTTATTACATTCATTAGTTAATTTAAAAGACATTAATAAGATAAAGGACATTCAAGTAATGGTCTAGGAGAAGACGCAGGGACTCTCACTAACATCTTCAAATCCTATTGTGCAATGTCTAGATAGCATCCCAACCACTACCTATACTTCATAGTACTTCTCAAATACTAGTACGTATCCTTTATGATGATAATAGATAATAATCAACATAGACGATAGTAGCAAAGGATGGAATCCGGAGTTGTAACCTACTCCTGTGGAGGGTATTCTACTTTCCAATGGTAGAACTTGAGACACATCCCATTTAGGCACATGGTTAATGAATATGAAGTTTTCTTTGTACTTTAGTCTCATTCTTCACTTCAGCTACTTCTCAAACCATACTCACTTGGTGCTAGCCTTTGTTCTCATAGAGTAATTTAAATTAAAGGATCGTACGAAAGGGTTCCATAGCTAGTTCAAAAAAAAAAACTTCACCCTACCGAAGAGGTCCCCTAAGGCTGCCTTACAATTGCAACAAATTCATTCCCGCCAATCAATCTTATGTCAATCATTCATACAAGAATGATACCATTACGTCTTTTGACTTCAAGGTTCATAACCTTACCACTACGTTTAATGTTTCACATTGAAGACCTTGTTATAATTATTCAATGTCTCATGTCATTCATATATACAAGACTAAGAGACTTTAAAATTTTAGGTCAATACATCTCATATTCACATTCATACATGTATCAACTAAGGGACACAAGTCAATTACACAACACACCAATACTTCACTTAAGCACATATTGCATATCATTCAAGAAGCACATACGAATAACCATTATAATCTATATGTCATCCTATACACTACAATAACATCACTAATATGACCATCATAGACTTATATATTCATGTTGGAATAATCATGCATCAACTCTAAGACTACACACATAAGGACATAGTCTGTCTAACAAGATTACCTAACAACATCAATAGAAGAACACATACTTTCACAATACTCACATATACATCGATATGATCCTACTTCACATAATTCACTACACAAAGCATCATACTATATCAAATAGTTGTCGGATAACCCATGATCAACATAATACATAAAGTAATGCCGACAAGTCTACATCATTCACATAGCAACACCCTATAAGTGTACCATACCAATAATAACATAATACAACGAGTAAATTGACATACATAAATATAATAAGGGCAGAGTACACCAATCTATTCTAACAACTTCAATCCAAAGTTAAATCATCCAATTCAATCATAAAGGCCCTTATTACATATGGAATGAAAACACCAATTCTACTAACAACTGCAAGACTCAATGAATATAAGTCAATTCAATATAGATTTATAAATATAAGACTTCCTATACATTAATTGAATACGATTATTACATCATTCAATAGCCCGTAGAAAACTACACTTTCATGTCAACCACAAAGTAGTCAAAAACTATGGTTCATTAATTATATTGGTCAATAGGTTAACTAGGTTAAAATAATATAATAACAACAATTCAATCAATATATAATTATTCAAAACCTTCAATGCAAGAACCCATGGATAGATCATTAAATTAGACAAGTTCATCTTTAGAAAACTCTTTGAATTTTCGTCTCCTTGATGATTAAAGTTTAAGGATCAACAAAAATACCTTAATGATGTTAATACAAAAATTTGATGAAGAATCACCACTCATATCTCCAATCCAAGATCTTCTTGAGTTTTGGCTTCAATGGTGTTCTAAAGAATTTCTTAGTGATTTTGGAGTTTTTATTCGGAAGAATAAATTAATCTAGGTATTTAGGACTTATAAACACATTTAAAAATACATATAATACCCCTATGTAACCATATAAACTCTTATTTGAACGTTGGATGAACATACCAATTCACCCCTTCACTTTATAGTAAGAAGGTTAAATGCACATCACTTCAAGACATGGCCATGGACGGACCATTTGTCACCAAATGGACCGTCCTGTCTGACCTTCATTTGGGAATGATAATTGAAAATGGGAACTTAAGCTCCCTTGACTAAGTAACCATCGACGCCCTCAACCTATGGGGCTTCGACCACCCTACTGGTCAAGAACTGCCTCCGTAGGTTGGACTGCTTTGGGCAGTTTTGGCCACGAACATGGGTCCTTCCTCAAGGACCCTTGAATGGTCCTTGGTACTTGTTCCCGGACGTTTCCAACCACAAATGTTCTATAAAATTTTAGGACTCCCAGATCGATTTCATTTAAAAAAAACACGTAAAACTCAAAGAAACTGTCAAGACAAAAAAGGCATTTCAACGACAAATACACCCTCCCACTTGAATGTTCATAAACGTTTTTTCGACTGTTTGACTCCAAACTTATGAAAATTGACAACTGCATAAAAAGATCAAACTCATATAACTATAACATTAATTCTAGAAAAACAAATATAGGCACATAATAACACATGAGTCACATAGGTGACTGATTGTCGACCATCTTGGTTGTCCCTTCACGTTTGACTTCCAATGGACCTAAACTCTTAGACACATCCCCATTACAACATTATAGAACAATTTATGACCTTATACCCTCATGAAAAACATGTTAGGCTCTAGCTTCATAGAAGTCATTTTCGAGGTGTCACATTCTCCCCATTTGGACAATATTTTTTCTGGAATGACACTTGCCACTCTCTGAACACTTCCAAGAGTAGCGATTCAGTTAAAAACTCGTAAACATTCTATATAAAAACTTATACAATACAAAAAATCTGAAACATAATTTCACAATAAAAAAGGACACACAACACACATAGAAACTAGAAGAAATTATATAAATCATTTATGTTTTTTTTTCTACCCTGTAAAAAACTCACATCCTTCATTCCAAATAGAAAAGCTCATTATATATTGATTATTATACTCATATAAATAAGTTATAACCACATCACAACTACTTTCAAGAAAAGAATGAATTAGCCAATTCTTCAAAAAATTTACAGTATACTACCAAAGCTGCATCAAAATATGCAAAATATTCAAAAATGCAACTTTTAGGAAATTCATGATGAAAACATGCTAACATGCAAGATAAAACAATGTAAACATATTTTACAAAATAATAATAACTTCATGAAATACACAATGCAAGTAATCAATAAAATTCAATTCCACAAGACTCCTAAACACCATGCACAAGCAACAAGCTTCTATGACTTTCTAGCCCATATATTAACCATACTCCCACACATAGAAGGAAATCATATCACTAAAGTGAGAAATATAGAACTTACCATCATCATCATCGCCCTCATTCGGACTTGCTCCTCTAGTATGGAGTGCATAGAAATACCTCTTCTTTGGAGCATCATCTTTCCGAACATTAGAAGCAACTTGCTTACTATCTGTAGTAGGACAATCCCTCACTTTCTGTACACCTTTACCACATTCAAATTAAAGCCCGATACCCAATAGGCATTCCCCATAGTTCCTTTTTACACAAGTAGCACATGTAGGCTTGCCACTTTGAGAACCACCTCCCTTCTCAAATATCACCTTAGCACCCATAGGTTCTTCTTGAGTTTCAAGCTTCTGCTTGAACCTAGGTTGACATTGATATCTTGAACCACTTCTCGTAGAGTTTCTTGAAATACTACCAATTTTAGACTCCTCAATTGATTAGGCATACACCATGAGTCTAGATAGGGTCATATCATCATGTAGCAAGCCCGTACAACATTCTTCCCTTGCAAAAATGGTGACCCTTGTAACAAACCTACTCATCTCATCCCTTGGGCTATACAAAAGGTATGGAGCAAACCTAGACAACCTTGAGAACTTCAAAGAATATCCATAATACTCATATTGTCTTTCTTGAGATTGATAAACTCCTCTACCTTCACCTCCCTCCTTTCACAGGAAAAGTACTTTCCTAGAAAAGCTTCCTTACATTCTTCCCACTTAATAGGAACCGACTCATCCAGTCTATTATCATTCCATTTGGTTTACCACACTTGAGAAACCTCCCAATTAATACGAAGCTAACTCTGCTTTCTCCCTAGAAAACACTCCAATAACACTCAATACCTTGTACAAACCATCTAGAAACTATTGGGGATCCTCTCCAACATTAGAGACAAGAAATATAGAAGGATTCATCCTCAAGATGTCATAGTGCTCTCCACAACATTTAATCTTGGCACAATACCCATATTCACATCGGTAGCCAATGTTCGAGCTAAATTAATTAAAGCCTCTCCAATCTCCCGATTAGTCATTTTTGGGGGAACCACCGAAACATCATTATCTCCAATTACAATAGGGACTTGAGCACCTTGAGGAACTTCCTCAACTTGAGGAGGAATCTCTTCATTCTCCCTTCCCTCTTCCAACCTTATAGAGGCCATCCTTTAAGTATCCATATTCTATAAACACAAGGAAAATTCTACGAAAAGGTATCATATATTTTACTCTAGGCAGACATAGGAGTTACAAAGAAGTGAAAAAAATCTATCGTCCTGTAGTCACTTTCCCATAGATGTGTCACGACTCACACTAATGGTCAAGACTCTACTAGACGTGACTTGATGAGACATATGGATTCCAAAGACCACTTTCATAACATATGCTAAGATACCATATTTGTACGACCCCACACCATAACCTAGAAAGTCATTCAATTCGAATTGTCGCACGGCGTACGTGACTCTCGGAGGTTCTAGTACAAATCCCTTTGGTAATGTTAAGTGTATAGACATATACCTATAAATATTATTATAGAGATACATGACATTTGATATATAATAGATAGATATAGTATATAACATACATATATTATAGATATATTATATATATAGAATATATATATATATATATATATATATAATGAAAAGTAGTGCGGAATTATATTTTTCACAAACTCAAAGGTCTTCAAAATCTCTTCATTATAAAATCCAAGGAAATACTAAGTCTCACCTCATCAAATATAGACCCACAAGAGTAACTTGGGACACGACCCATATAATAGAAAATATATTACTTTACTAAGTTATTACAATACTTCTTAAGGAGAAAAAAAGACATCAGTGCACTCCACTCAGCATGAGGACAAACTTAAACTTTTGAATGAACCTATAATCCAAAAGTTTATCTCCCAAAAAGATCCTTCAACCTATGAATCAACTTTAGAGCCGGAGATAATGATTTTTAAAAATCATGGAATTAGTCATAAAACACAGTACTAGTCTGGACATAAGATAATATAAAATCATGAAAACTGCGCATTTATATGGAAATATTATCTTTTTTATTAAATATCATATTTTATAAGCATCAAGAACAAGGTTTATCACCTTTAGAACACATAACAGAAACTCTTAATCACTTTATCATTTTTATGGAACACTTTACATTAAGTTAATTAACTATTACAGTGAATTCTTTTCACTTTTACAATGAATTCCTTCACTGTTATAGTAAAGTCTTTTAACTTCACATTGAGTAATTTCTAGACTATAAATCCCCTAGTAAAAGTTATCCTACGACTCACTTAAGTAATACAAAGAGAGACAAACCATACACCCACTCTAGGAAAACCTAAATTATCCTTAATATACCCGTAATAAGAAACACACAGTTACTATATACCAAACACATGAACATGAAATTCTCTTACCAAAGGTGATTCTAAGGTTCACATGAGTGAGATGCGAAGCGACTGCCCATACAATCCCTTTCACACACACTTAATAGATACGTTAGACTACCTCGAATAAGATCATTCTCACTTAACAAACTTGCATTCGTAGAATATGACATTCACCTCCAAAAGGTTATCAAAAGGACCAAATAGGTAAATCCAAGAAGAGAATGTCCATGTTGACCGTCTCAGATTACCTAAGTTACGTAAGACGACCTAATGTTTGGATTAGGTCTACTTAATAAACCCAACTTTCTAATAGTGTCTTCTTAAACTTATTCGGTTTAAAAATGAAGTGACCAATCCTATGGCCCCCTTCAATCCTTGACTAGCAAACCCTTAAAAATTTAGATAAGTACTATTCATTTAAAAATAATTTCTTAAATTAAGCCATTCATCATTGTTTCATTTAAGAGAAATAATCAAGTAAAGGAAATTAAGAATGTCTCTGAAGAAGACTAGGGAAATAGAGCATAACAAACCACGTTAAATAGGCATTGTAATGTCTTAATACGGTTCTCATTACCACTCACCTAAACTTCATACTACAACGTCCTCAAAATACTTGTAAATATCACATATGATTGAGAATAGGAAATAACCGACATAGAGCATCGGTAGCAATCATGTAATCATAGTCGTAATCTACTCCTATGGAGGGTGTTCTACTTTCTAATGATAGAACTTGAGACACATCCGATTATGCACATGGTTAAGGAATACGAAGGATTTTTTGTTCTCTAGTCTCATTTCTTTAAACCTAGAGAAACTTCCAAACAATTACTCAATGGGCTATCCTTTGTTCTTATAGAGTAATTTACATTAAAGGATCACACAAATGGGTTCCATCTCTAGTTCATAACCCACGCACATTCACCCTACCAAAAAGGTCCCCTAGGGCTTCCTTACAATGGAAACGAAGATAGCTTATTGACTTTTCTAAACATTATATGTTTATGTTCCAGCCAATAAAACTTAAATCCATCATTCATATAAGAAGGATATCGTTACGGATTTCGTCTTCAAGGTTCATAACATTACCACCAGGCTTAAGGTTTCACACAAAGGACCTTCTTAGAATCATTCAAGGTCTCATGTCATTCATGAAGACAAGACTAAGAGGCTTTATACCAGTCAAAGATACCTAATTTCGCATTCATACTTGTATCAAGTAAGGGAACAAGGCAAAAGAACAACAAAAAATTCGTAACTTAGCATATATTGTATATTGTTCTTGACGCACATCCAACCCGTGACGGAATAACCATTAACATTATTACTAATACTATACACTTATAAAATCATCAATATAACAATCATAGACTAATATAGTCTAGAAGTAGGAAACTCATGCATCAACCTAAGACTATTACAAATAGGAAATAGTACTAGTCTAAAATGGATCATCTAACAACATCAATGAAGACACATGTTTCACTTATTGACAGTACATATATCTGATCATACTTCACATAATTCACTACACAAAGCATCATAGTATATAAAATAATTCCTAAAAATAACTTGATCATCATAATACATAAAGTAACGCCGACAAGGCCACATCAATCACATATAACCCCCACCATAAGTTGATAGACCCAATCATAAAATAATGCAAGAGCTACATTATATCAAATAAAGAGACTTAGGGAAGCGTAACACCAATCCATTTTCACTACTTCAATCCAAAGATAAATCATCCAATTTTAATACCATAAGGTCGTTACCCACGACCGTTAACACCAATTAATTACAAAAATTATAATACTCAATGAATCTAGGTCAATTCAATATAGATTTATCAATCTAAGACAGCTTATACATCAGTTGAATAAAATTATTATATCATTCAATAGTCCATTGAAAACTACACTACAAATTATAAGCATTAAGTAAAATATCAAGTCAACCACAAAGTAGTAAAAACAAGGTTCATCAATTGGATGGGTTCATATGTTATTTGAGTTAAGATCATCTAATTAACAACTCAATAAATATATAATTGTTCAAAACCATTAATGCAAGAATTCATGGATAGATCATAAAATTGAGCAAGTTCATCTTTAGAAAACTCTTTGAATTTTGGGCTCCTAGATTAATAGAATTTCAATAATAAAAAACAATACCTCAATGATGTTAATCCACCAGTTTCATGAAATATCACCACCCAATTCTCCAATCAAAGCTCTTCCTTCAATTTTTGCTTAAATGGAGTTCTAGGGAATTACATATTTGTATGTTGGATGAATTTACCAATTTACCCCTTCAATTTACAATGAAGCAGGCAAATTGCAGACCCATCAAGAACTTGTCCACACACTAACTGTTTGTACACAAATGCACCGTCCTGTCTGGCCTTCATTTGGGACTGAGACTCTAAAATATGATCTTAGGCTCCCAAGACAAAGTACCCATTAACTTCCTCACTACAGGGCGGCGACAGAATTACTAGCGCGTCGAGTCGTTTAGGGTGGCGACTGGTGGGGCCATTTTAGCCATCAATATTGGTCGTTCCTCAAGGACCCTTTGATGGTTCTTGGGGACTTTTTCCCGGACGTTTCTATCCTGAATATGTTTGTATATGTGTTAAGGACCTTCCATCTCAATATCATAAAAAAATACGTATAAATAGACGAAACATGTCAAGACACACAAGGTCGTTTCCAAGTCAAACCTTTCAATCGTCATGAACGTTTTTGGACGTTTGACCTCGGTACTTCATAAAACATCACACACTACCTATAAACACTATAATAACTCATATAAGGACCTCATTAAATCATGAAACAACCATATACACATAATACCACAAGAGGCACATAGGTGACTAGTCATCGAACGTCTTGGTCGTCCATTGACATTTGACTTCTAATGCACATAAAATCATAGACTCTGCCTCATTACCATATTAGTCTTTAGATTCACGTAAGTAATTTCCAAGGTGTCAAAAACATGTATATGATCATAATTAGGGACAAAACATCCGGTAATGACTCTTCAAGGATCACCCTAGAGGTCCTTCAGGAGGACCAAACCTTGGTCGAACAAGCTTCCCAGGGCAGCATAATGTATATATGAAAGGAACATTTCCGCGTCGTGTATTTGTTCCTCGCAAGGAAAAATCCTTCCCTTCAAAATCGCCAGACCTAGTTTCTAAAAGTTCTTAATCAAAAATTCATGTGAGAACATCTCACGGTCAGCAGACTTTATCCTCGACGATAATTCCAAAAATTGAAGTTAAGTTCGACTTATCTGAAAAGGTCCACTTAATATGGGGGTATTTGGGTACTTTTGGAGTCGTTCGTAAATGTTTTTAACTTATATTTAACCCCTTTCCGAAGGCAACACCCCAATACCCAATAAGATATCAAAAATCCAAAACCCTCTACTCAAAAAAATTCTCTCAATCCTCCATTGGTGGGAAAACTCAAGCTCAAGCTAGAAGATGAATTTTGGAGGTATTTCTTCTTCAATTGTGTGGGATTTTCTTCTATTTAGATATTGTAATCCTTGATCCTTAGTTAACCTTTCAAATAAAAAGTTCTTTCAAAGGTTTTTCAAAGAAAATTTCATGATCAAATTCCCTATCATTCAATCTATTTATGAATTCATTTTCAAATTGGTTTCAAAAGCATTCTCATGATGAATTTATGATTACCTGTTTTTTTTAAGATGGATTTCAATCCAATTTCATGAAGAACCTATGATCCTCCTAAATTATCAAATTTGGACTATATTGTGGGACTTGTGATTTTAATTCTATGTTGATTAAATTCCAATTAAATTGTATTGAATTTCCTATTGCTATGTGAATTGAATACGAGTTATGGAGGATAATCAAAGGTTAGCATAGCTTGGAGAATTGGTGAGTTGACCTAAATTCCTCTACTTTTTATAGAATTTATAAGGAATTGTACATTGTATGGTATGGTCCACTTACCATGGCGATGTTAACATTTTTGTAAATTCTCTATATAATGTGATAATGCCATTGAAGACAATTGTATTATGAAGTATGGTTATGATTATCAACTTCTGAAGCTATATGTCTAGTTTCCTTTCTAGTTTATGATCTAGGATGCATTAATTATGTTATGATAATTGAATGAGGGTGTTAGGGTAAGGCGTGGTTGATATATTGAACATTGATGAAGTGTTATTGAAGATTGACCCCCTACCTATGAACCGCTATACGAATGTCTGGTATTCAGAATGATTAGAAGTCTTAGATTCAAATGATGAATTATTCTTGCCTCATATGCTAAAATGTTGATGTGTTTGATCTATAGTCACTATTACTCTATATGTGAGTTCTCTATGGTTTGAGGGACATGAATGTTTATAGTAATCTTTAGAGGGTGGCTGCCTTAATTCTATGTTATTGTTATTATATGATCATGTTTACCAATGTACACATACCTAATGCATATCTATTAGTAAGATAGATTTATGGTGAGTAATTAAAGGATAGTTCAAATATACACCATTATTTACTACTATGTAAGTAATGTATATGTTCATGAAAGTATGAAAAAGTATCTTAAATAGGATGAATTGATAGGTATTTGATAAATATTGATGGAGGAAATTTGACTTCTTTTTTCCCAGAAGACCTAGACCTAGTTCTCCAATGGAGTTCTTCTTTTTGGGAGTGAGAAAGACGAGAGACAGAAGAGCAATGTGTTTTGATAAATTGTAGGAGTTGGGTTAGTTTAATTAGGCTTAGGTTTTTATTTAAGTCCTTACCTAAATTAATTAGACCTCCCTTAACCCCTAATTAATTAACTAACTAACTAATTAAAGAATTTAAACACCTTAAAATAAAATAATGAAACTTGGACCTAACCTACGAGACCCAAACCTACGCGCCATAGTTCAGTTGATGGTACCTTTGACCAACCGTCCTACACAACCGTCATTTTGTTCAGAAACTTTCCATAATGGCCTTATAAAAAACGGTTAAGCAACCATCGACGGAGTCAATCGATTCCCCATCAATTGGTCAAATCCTCGTTGCCAGCAACCGTCGTTGGCTACTAACCCATGACAGCTTCTTTGCCAAAAAGGAAGGGTCCTCCTAAAGGACCCTTTGGGTGGTCATTGAGGAGTCGTACCTAAAATTTTCAACCCTAAACCTACTCTAATGGAGTTAGACACCTTATCACAAAATTCCAAACCTAACACCTTTTCAAATAGGCTAAGACGCATGTCACATCCTGAGAAAATACCCTAGAAGATATGGCACTCTCTCACTTCAACGGGTGTACTTGACCTCTTGGAGGTCTTCTACAAGACCTTTCGCATCATTCATCGCATATACATATATGAAAACTAGTGCGGAATTAAAACTTTTAACAAATATTCGAATATTTTTTCAAAATATATTTTATATAAAACTAAAGGAAATACTAAGTCTAATGTAATCCAATCATAGAATCCAAATATACTTGATACATGGCCCATACAATAGAAATCTAATACTATTAAGTCTATTACAATGCTTTAACAAAGAAACTCTAACATAGTGATACCCTCGAGTCAAAAGAGGACATACTTCAACCTTGCTTGAAAGATGCTATAATTCGTGATTTGATCCCAAATGCACCTTCGCCTATGAATGAATTTAGAAGTAGATAAAATTATGGAATTAGTGCAAATACATGTACTAAGTATGCTTAATGTACACATGTACTAAGTATGGCTTAATGCATAAAAATCATGACAACGGACACTCAATGGAGATATGATATTTTTGATTAAAACATTATAGCATAAGCATAAGAACAACATTTAACACCTTAGAAACACATAACAAATGACATAAGAATTTTACCAAATATTAAATAACAATACAGTAAACTAAACAATGTTATAGTAAATTACTTCATTTTCACAGTGAACCAAATTTAGCATGCAACCTTCTCACTAAAAGCTATCCTAAGACTCACTTAAGTAAGACGAAGAGAGACACTCCATACACACTTTCTATGCACATCTAACTGATCATTGTGACTACTTATAATGAGATGAATACACATACAAGATACCAAACTACATAATATATATAATATGAAATTCTCCTTACCAAGGTTATCAAAAGACTTAGTTAAGTAATCCTAGAAAAGAACGCCCATAAACCCTACTAAAGATTACCTAAATAATGCTTAAGACTTACAATGTTTAGATCATGTCTAGTTTCTCAACCAACTTTCCTATCTAGAGACATTTTAAAGACTTCCCTAGATAAGACATGAAGAGATCATCCTTTATGCCTCCTTCACACTTTAACTAGGCAATCCTTAAAGTTACTCTAGACTAGGTACTCATTCATTCACATGCTTTCTAATTTAAGTCATTATCTTCATTAGTTAATTTAAGAGACTTTCATTACTAAGGACATTCAAGTAATGGTCTTTGAGATGCTTAGGGGCTCAGTTACTAATATCTTCAAAGCCTAAGGGTGTAATGTGTAGGTAGCGCTCCATACCACCGCCTAAACTTCATAAACCTATCCAACACTAGTAGGTATCCCATATGATGAGAATAGGTAATAAATGACATAGATAATACTAGCTATGCATGGAATCCGACGTCATGAACCTACTCCGATGGAAGTTTGTTCTACGGGACAATGGTAAAACTAGGACACATCCCATGTAAGCACATGGTTAAGAAATATGAAGGGTTTATTTATTCTATAATGTCATCTTATATAGAGAAAATTCCCAAAACATATTCACTTAGTGCTAGACATTGTTCTCATAGAGTATTTTCAATAAAGGTCACATGAAGTTGTTCCATATCTAGTTCATAGCCCAATCACATTCACCTTACCAAAGAGGTTCCACTAAGGCTACTTATAATGACTAAGAGAACAGCTGAATGACTTTTCTAGGGTGAATTTATGCCCTTCCATCAAACCAAGAATAAGTCCAAAATTTATAGAAGAAGGATACCATTACAACTTTCAACTTCAATGATATCATAATCTCTAAACTAGGTTGAGAGTTCCACATAACTTGACCTTATCATTATGTTGAAAGTCACATGTCCGCTGCATAAACAAGACTTAGGAGATTTAACATACTAATTCAAGGATCTTAGATTTACATTCAATAGGTATCAAGTAAGGGACACAAGTATACCAAAACAAGACACGTCATTACTTCACTTTATCACATATATCATATCACATTGAGAAACACATAAGCACAACCAAGTAAACTCTAGGTCACCCTATACACTAAAATAGAATCTAAAATATAACCATCATAAGAACCCTATAACCAAGTAGGATGCATCAACCCTAAGACTATACACATAAGGACATAGTCATAGTCTAACATAATTACTTGAGAACACATACATTAGCCTAAATCACATGTAGATAGTTATAATCATACTCCACATAAATCAACTACAAAAACCATCGCAATATACCAAGTAGTGCCGACAAGGCCATGATCATCATAGTACATAATGTAATGCCAACGATGCTACATAATTCACAAATATAACTCATAGCACCACCACCGTAAGTGGAACATTCAAATCATAACATAATTCAAGATCTAATTACTATAATATAAAGAATTAGGGAGGCATAATACAAATCTGCTCTCACCACTTCGATCCATAGCCAAATTATCATACACAACACCCAAAGGCCCTTACCAATGACCATGATCATCAATTCATTACAAAAATAAAAATACTCAACGAATCTAAATCGATTCAATATGAATTAATCAATCTAACACAGACTATACATGAATCTAATACAATTCCTATATAATTCAATAGCCCAAAGAAAACAACACAAGAATTTATTAGTATTGAGACATGATCATAACACCCATAATATATTCAAATTTAGGAGTTCATGATTTGCATGGGTTCATGAATATTTTAGGTTAAAATCAGTAAACTAACATAAATTCAATAAATATTCAATGATTCAAAACATTTTATGCAATAACCCATGGCTAGATGTCAAAATAGGATAATTCATCTTATGAGAAATCTTTGGAAAACACTTTGAAGCTTAGATTCCTGAGGAAAGAGAGTTGAAGGATGAAGAACCATACCTTCATTAGAATTAACCCACGAAAATTGATTGAAAACCTTGAGAAATCGTCCTCTTCCTTGAAGTTTGAAGTCCCAACAATGGAGGAATTTCTAGAAAGAGAACTTTGGACTTTTGATGTGGGGTCTTCAAATAATTAGTTAAAAGAATGTTTTACGACTTGAAACTATTTATATAAATGATATGAACCTTTTAAATACAAAATAATTAATAAAAAGTCGAATACAATTTATTTGGAAATCACTTTTTGCATAGCACGTTCAGTGACCACGACCACCTTAATAGATCATGAAGGTGTTTCACAGCCCCTTTGACGGTCAGTGGTTCTTGAAGAAGTGTCTTCCTTGCCTTTCCAAGCCTATAAACGTCTAATGAAGTTCCATGACCTATTTTACGCACCGTGGTCCACTCCAATGGCCGTGAAGTGGTCCCTAAACATGAAGGCAGTGAGCTGCCAACTTTGGACAACTTTTGCCCACAAGTTGGGTCCTCCTCAAGGACCCTTTAGTTGTTCCTTGGGGAGTTTTCCCCGAACTTTTCCAACCCTAATACAATCATACATATTTTAATAACCCCCACATCAATTTCATGTAAACTGAACACGTAAAACTCGACGAAACATGCTAAGACACACAAGGTCGTTCCAAGGCAAACCTTTTGAACGTCATGGACGTTCTTGGACGTTTAACATCCAAAATTTATGAAACTTGACACACTACTTATAAAAACTAGTATTACTCATATAAGGACCTCATAAGCTCATGACACACACATAAACACATAAGTCATACAAGTGACTAGTCATCGAACGTCTTGGTCGTCCCTTGATGTTTGACTTAAAATTTATCTAAAATCTTTAACACTGCCTCATTGCTACATTATAAAACATTTTAGGAACTTATACCCTAATTACAAACATTTTAGGAACTATTTCAGGTAGGTTATTTTTAGATATGTCACATTCTCCATGACTTGGATAACATTCGTCCTCGAATGACACTTGCCACTCTCTGAACACTTCCAAGAGTATAGATTTAGTTAAAAGATCATAACCATACCACATAACACATTATACAATAAAAAATCTAGTATAAACATCGTTTACATATAATCAAGAGACTTGCAACACAACAAGAAGCTAGAAGCAAATCTTAACTCATTATGCCATAAGACCCACATTCCTCATTCCAAATCGTATGAACTCCATTTACATTAATTATTATGCTCATATACATCAGTTATATACACATTACAACAATTTTCAACGAAAGAACAATTTAGTCAACTTTTGCAAAAATCTTACAGTAAGCTAAATTCCCCTGCAGTGAACATGCTTCAAATTTCAAAAAATGCAACCTTTAGCCAATTGATGATGGAAACATTCTAATATGAAATATAAAACCATATAAACACACTTTACAACATAATCATAACTTCATGAAATGCACAATGTAATGAATCAGTGAAGTTCAATTCCAACAAGACTCTTAAGCACAATGCAACATGTAACATGCTACTATGACAATCTAGCTTCTCTACAAACCATTCTCCTCCACATAGAAGGAACTCATATAAGCACAGAGAGAATACTAGATCTTACCATCATCATCATCCTCACATGGCTTTGATCCTCCCGAAGTGCATAAAAGTGATTCTTCTTTGGGGCATCACCACCCGAAAAACATGGAGGAACTTGCTTACCTTGATTTCCTTAAGAAACAATATTAGGACAATCCCTCTCCTTTTGTCCATCCTTACCATAGCCAAAGAAACTCCTGGTAACAAATAGACATTGCCCATAGTGTCTCTTTCCACATGTAGCACAAGTAGGCTTACCACCTTTAGAACCACTACCCTTCTAAAGTTTGAACTTAGGAGCACTAATTTCATCTTTATTTGGATCTATCTTCTTGAACCTAGATTGGTTTTTCTCACTAGATCCACCCCTCTTCATCTTTCTATCAATAATACCTAGTTTAGACACCTCGATGGATTTATCATACACACGAGTCTAGATAATGTCATATTATCATGGAGCATGGATATACGTCATTCTTCCTTCACAAGGTCCGCAACACCGGTCACAAACCTACTCATCTCATCCTTTGGGTTAGACACCAGGGTTGTATCAAACCTAGAAAACATATTTAATATCAAAGAGTACTCCTCAACACTCATATTGCCTTGATTGAGGTTAATGTACTCTTCAACCTTCACCTCCCTCCTCTTTCAGGGAAAATATTTTTCTAAGAAACACTCCTTAAACTCCACCCACTCTATGGGACCCATCTCAACTAGCCTATTATCTTTCCATTGAGTGTATCACACTTCTGAAACCTCCCTCAATTGGTATGAACCTAACTCTGCCTTCTCCCTTGAAGTCACCCCCAGTGCACTCAACAAGTTATAAACACCATCTAGTAACTCTTAGATATCCTCTCCTAACTTAGAGCCAAGGAAGATAGGAGGATTCATCGTCACAAAATTTCTCAATCTAGATATCATAGTGCTCCCTATGGAATTCACTCTATTCTAAACACCCCTATTTACATGGGTAGTCAAAGCTCGGGATAAAGTAAGTAAATCATCTCTAATCTTCCCATTAGTCATTTTCGGGGAAACCATCGGAAAATCAATACCTCCTTCCACATTAGGGATTTGAGCATTCCTAGCACCACGAAAATCTTGTTCAACTTGTGGAAGAATCACCTTACTCACATCATTCTCATCAACTCTTCTAGCCGGTGTCATCCTCGTATTCATCTTCCTATAAACACAAGGAAAACCATAAGAAAAGAACACTCATAACATTTTACTCTACGACACGACATAGGAGTTTAAAATAAGGGAGATTATATCATCCTATTACCTCTCGCTCATGGATGTATCGTGACTCACACCAATGAACAAGACTCTCCTAGACGTGACTGGCTGAGACTTTTGGAATCCTAAGACCACTTTCATAACCTATGCTCTGATACCAAGCTTGTCATATCCCAAGAGCATACCCAATAAGATACACTCTTGGAGTGCAACCGGATTACTTGGCCACTCAAAGGTCTTGTACAAGCCCTTTCCCATTATTCATCGCATATACATATAGGAAAAGTGGTGCGGAATTAAATTTGTCACAAATATTTGAATAGTCTTTCAAAATATCTTTCATATATAACCCAAGTCTCATGTCATCAAATCTTAGACACGAAATATACTTGGGACGATGCCTATACAATCAAAATATAATACTACTAAGTCTAATACAGTGCTTTAATAAAGAAACTCTAATATAGTGATTCCCTCGAGTGAAATGAGGACATACTTCAACCTTGCTTGAAAAATCCTATAATCCAAGTTTTGCTTCAAAATGCACCTTCACCTGTGAATCACTTTAGGGGTCGATAAGAATATGGAATATAACAATCAACATGTACTAAATATGGTTAATGCAATACAATGATGATAATAGGCATTTAACTAGAGAAATAGCTCTTTTTATTATTAAACTCTAGTATAAGCTTAGAAACACATTAACACATACGAAAACACATATACATCACATAAAGCATGTTTTACAAATCTTAGGCAACATTACGAGTAGCTAACCAATATTACAGTGAACTAGGTTCAATTTACATTGAATTACTTCAACTTCTCCATAAATCCAATTTAGCCTTCAACCTTCTCACTCAACCAAACCAAAGTTTCCTAAGACCACTTTAGTCAGAAAAAGAGACCCACCCATAACAAACACCCTCTCTACTAACACCTAAATGAATACTTGGGACTACATATAATGAAGATGAATACACTTACCATACACCCAAAACACCTAACATATATAATATGATATCTACTTAAATTACCTAGGTTTATCAAAAGTCTACTTGACTAATTCTAATAAGAGACGCCCATACACCCTGAAATTCAAGATTACCCTAATAATATTTTAAGCTTCTAGTAAGACATTCTAATTTATCACCAACTTGCCCTTATGGTGGAGTCATCCTTTAAGACTTCCTAGATAAGACATGAAGAGATATCTTTATTGCCCCTTTCAACTTTACAAAAAAAACTCTCGTCAATCCTTTAAGTTACTATTATACTCGATACTCATGTTTACATGCTTTCTAAGTAATGTCATATCTGCATTAGTTTATTTAAGGTACATTTGATTGACATAAGGAACATTCAAGTAAGGGGCTGGCAAAGATCTAATGGACTCACTCACTACCATCTTCAAAGTCTAAGTGGTGGAATGTGAAGATACACTCTCATACCACCCCTAACTTCATAAGACCAAACCTTCCAACACTAGTAGATATCCCATATGATGAGAATAGGCAATAACCAACGTAGACCATACTAGCTATGCATGGAATCCGAAGGCATGAACCTACTCCGATTGAGGTTAGTTCTACGGTCCAATGTTAGAACTAAGACACATCTTATGTAGGAACATGGATACGGAATATGAAGGGTTTCTTTTTTATGTAATGTCATCTTATATAGAGCAACTTCACAAACCATACTCACTCAGTGCTAGCCTTTTTTCTCATAGAGTATTTTCAGTAAAGGATCACATGAAGTGGTTCTATATCGAGTTCATAACCCAATCACATCACCTTACCTAAAGAATTCCCTAGGCTAACATAATGTCTAAGGGATAGCTCACAATGACTGTTCCTAAAAAAAAAGATGATTTCAGTCGTTCCAATCCACCAACCATAACCCACCCACACCATTCACAAAAGAAGGATACCATTATGGCTTCACAAACTTCAAGAATATCCACCTCTCAGCTCAACGAGGTTGAGGAATTCCACGTAACTTGAACTTGACTTTCTCACTATGTAAGAAGGCCACCGTTGGGTTCTGTCATTTGAACTGTGTCCATCATATATAGAAGAATAAGGAGGTTATTCATTCTAATAAAGATCTCATATTTACTTCAATAGGTATCAAGGTAAGGGCCACAAGTTTGACCAAAACATGAACACATCACTTACTTACTTAAATCACAAATCATATCACATCAAGAAAACACAAGGCACACCAAATACACTATGGTACCATATAATCTACTAAATAATCGTACTATAACCATCATAAAACTCCTATAATTATGTCGCAAGAATCATGCATCAACCCTAAGAGTACACGTATAAGGACATATTCATAGTCTAACATGATCATCTAACAACATAAATAGAAGAACACATACATTCACCTAAATCGCATAAATCAAATACACAAACCATCACAATATAACAAGAACTGCCGACAAACCCTGATCATCATAGTACATAAAGTAAAGCGACAAGGCCACATAATTTACAATTATAACACATAGTATCACCACCATAAGTATATGATACGAATCATAACATAGTTCAAGATGTAATTTACATAACATAAATAGTTAGGACAGCATACCACTAATCCCCTCTCACCACTTCAATTCATAGATAAATCATCCAACACAATACCCAAAGGCTCTTACCCATGGCCATGATCATTAATTCAATACAAAAATAATAATACGCAATCAATATAAATCAATACAATAACAATTCATCAATGTAAGATATATTATACATGAATCTAATAGAATTCTTATATAATTCAATCGCCCAAAGAAAACTACACTAGAATTTAGTAGCATTGAGACATGATCATAACACCCATAATATAGTAAAATATAGGAATTCACAATTTTAATGGGTTCATGAAACGTTTAGTTAAAAATAAGAAAGCTAACATAAATTCAATCAATATTCAATGATTCAGAAAAATTTATGCAATAACCCATGTCTAGATGTCAAAATAGGATAATCATCTTTTGAGAAATCTTTGGAAAACACTTTGAATCTTGGATACATGGAGAAAAAAAGTTAAAGGATGCACAACCATACCTTGATTATAATTAACCCACGAAAATTATTGGAAACTTTTATAAATTCGTCCTCTTCCTTGAAGATTGAAGTTTTAACAATGGAGGAATTTATAGAGAGAGAACTTTGGGGTTTCGATTTGGGGTCTTTAACTGATTATTTAAAGTAATATTTTAAGACCTAAAACTATTTATATTAATGATATAAACCTTATAAAATAAACCCCAATTAATAAAAATTCTAATAGAAGTAATTTGGAAATCACTTTTTGGACAGCCCGGCCAGTGACCACAACCACCTTCAAGGAGCGTGAATGTGTTTCACGGCCCCTTTGACGGTCAGTGGTCATTGTGGAACTGGCTTCCTTTACTTGTCAAGCCTCTAAATGGATATGTAAGGTTCACTACCATCTTAAGGGACCGTGTTCCACTACACTTTCCGTGAAGTGGTCGGTGTCGGTGAACATGAAGGCAGTGAGCTGCCTTCTTTTGACAGCTTTTGCCCACAAGTTGGGTCCTCCTAAAGGACCCTTTGGTTGGTCGTTGGGGAATATTTACCTTAATTTTAAAAATCTAATACAATAATACACATGTTAATAACCCCTCACATAAATTCAATCCAAAACAAACACATAATACTCGACGAAACATGCTAAGACACACTAAATCGTTACAAGGCAAACCTTTCAAACGTCATAGGACATGCTGACTTTTTACCAAACCCTCAACTTAATGAATTAACACACTGCTTTAAACCCTATATTAATTATACAATAACCTCATAAGCTCATTATCCACACATAACGCGAGAATAACACATATTGAGAATATAATGACTATTCGCGGACCGTCTTGGGTTCGTTCGGTGATTTTTGACTTCCAATTCACCTAAGCTCTTGACCACTGCCTCGTAGACACATTGATAAAACATTTTAGGACATTTTAACCCTCATGAAAAAATGTGAGGTTCTATTCCCCTAGGTCTTTTTCTTAAGAGATGGTCACAGCACGCTAGCACCTTTTGCACTAGTATTTGGACATCGTGGACGTTCTTTGATGTCTTGACTCTAAAACTTCCCAATGATTTTTATACACTATAATGTTCCTTAAAATAGTTTTACAAACCTTAGACACTCATGTGAGTCCCTAGATTGAGTTTTAGACTTTCAAAGTGTTACATAAGGTGATGTTTGACTGTGGATGGTGGAATGGGACACTATCCATGCATTGCATCAAGTATTACTAAAGGGTTACTTGAGGGTAAATAAACTATGGTTAAAGGACATAAGGTTAAGAAAATTTTAAATGTGACTTAAATGTATTATATGTCTTTATCCGATGTTGTGAGTATTGTACATATGTATATGAAGTATGTGAAATATATGATGCTTATTGTGTCAAGGTTTATGAGGTTTTAGTAAATCACATGATGCATGATTTCTAAATAAATGTACTCTTTAAATGCATGTTTTCGCATAATTGTCATACTTAGTGCATTCTTGTACTAAAACAATTCTTCTTCATCTTTTTACACAAAGTGTAGGTTGTGATGGCTAGAGGATTTCTCCTAAGAGAAGAGCTTGGATAGATCTACCACTTTAAGAGACATCCTCTAGGTGGTGGATGACTAGAGGATGTCTCTTAAAGTGAAGGTCTTGATAAATATTTCCCACTATCAAGAAATAGATCCTTACGATTCAAGAATTTCTTATGTCATGTTATTATTCAAGTTTTATGAAATAATTATATTATTATTTTATATTGTTAATGGACGTGTCCGCTAAGTACTCGATTGATGTTGAGTCAAGATTCCAAAGATCTTAGAGGTCTTAACTATGTATTTATATATATATATATTAGTATATATATAGATAATTTATATATATATTATTATCTAATATATATATATATATATATATAGTATATTGAAGTGATGTTTCTAGAATTGATATGAATATGAGAAGTTTAAAAATTTTCTGCTAAATTTTCGATGACAAGGCGATGACTGATAACTAGGGATGTGTATAACACCTATGATAGGTCCAGTACACCATGTTACTTCTAGGGGGTGCTCCTTGGTCGTGACACTTAAGTTGTCTTGATGCATAAGCAATAACTTGTCATGCTGCATCAATAAACAACCCAAACAAATGTTGGATGCGTCAATATAAATCGTGAAACCCTCACTCTCAACTGCAAAAGTTAATACAATAGAGGTAGTAAGAAAATCCTTGAGCTTCTAAATGCTTATCTCACACTCCTCTTACTACAGAAAGGGAAAATCCTAGAAAGTCAACTGAGTCCAAGGAGATGTTACAATAGAAAATCCCTCAACAAAGTGTCTGTAGTAACTCGGTAACCTGATGAAGCTAAAAACCTCTGTAACAGAAGTGGGTCTGTCCCAATCATGAATAGAATCAATCTTCGTCGGATCAACCATAATAGCATACTTGGACAGCATGTTCCCATAGAATTCTATAGAATAAAGCCAAAACTCACACTTTGAGAACTTGGGATAAAGTCACTGATCTCTCAAAGTCTGCAGCCCAACTCTCAAATGTTGCTCATATGAAGCGCTCTACTGTTCGGGGGTACAATAAACATGTCCATCAATTAAGACTATGAACACAGGTAAATTAATATTATAAGGGGGGGCATGAATACTAACCGCCATCAAATCCGTAAAGAGGCACGTGGAAAAAGTCAACCCAAATGACCTCAGCAAGAACTTATAATGGCCATAACTGATCTTACATAGAGTCTTGGGGGTGTCCGCTTCCCTATTACACAACTTGTGATAACCAGAACTCAAATCAATCTTAGAGAACATTGAGGCTCCCTGTAGCTTGTCAAATAGGACATCAATCCTTGACAGAGGATGTTGATTCTTTACCGTTACCTTATTCAACTTCTCATAGACAATGCTCATGCGCATCATACCATCCTTATTATTTACAAAGAGAATAGGAGTGCTCCAAGGTGATACACTAATTCTGATGAATCCCTTACCCAAGATATCCTGAAGTTAAACATTAAGCTCATTGAGCTCTTCATAAGCCATCCGATATGGAGGAATAGAAATAGGAAAATTACCGAGCTCACGCTCAATAAAAAAATGAGTATCACGCTCTTGGGGGGTAGCCCTGGTAGTTTGGTAGGAAACAGATCAAAGAAATCACGAACAACAGGAAGTAACTCAATCATAAGAACATTCCTACTCATATCACGCACATAGGCAAAACATGATAAGTATCTGGTAGCCACTAGCATCTTAACTCAAATAATAGAGATCACTCCAACTGGTGTGCTACTACAAGATTACTGCCATACCAGCGGAGGAGTACCACGAAATTCTAACGTAAAATTCTTAGAGAAGAAATCTAAATAAGAGTAATAAGGGGATAAACAGTCAATGCCTAAAATAACGTCAAAATCAACCATGTCAAGCAATATAAGGTCAGCTCAGGTGTCACACCTCTACATAGTAACTAATCAAGATATAAATACCTGATCTACTACTAAATAATCACCCACTAGGGTTGACACACCCAATGGCACTACCAGAGGCTTAAAAATCATACTCAAGCGAGAAACATAGCAAATAGAAACATACGAAAAGGTAAAGCCTAGAATAAATAAAGACAAGGCGGGTTGCTGGCATAAAATAATTGTACATGTGATCATATCATTTGACTCCTCATCCTCGCCCTCGCTGGAGATGCATAGAAATTGTTATGTTTTCCTTACACCTGACAATAAAATCTACCACCTAACCTGCCTTCTCAGACTAACCCGTATACCCTGTTGACCACCTCTACAGTCCTGACCCTATATGTCATAACTCGAAATTATCCCCTAGAAGGTAGGGAGAACCCATGGGTCATGACCGGGTGTACTTGACCCTTTGGGGTCTTGTACAACTCTTTTAACTATCATTCATTGCATAAGACATTAAAAGTAGTGCTGAATTTAAAATTTTACATGAAATTTATTATTAAAATGAATTATTTCATAAATACATAGAGAACATCAACTCACAAAGAGTGTTTACCCCAAAACTCTCTTTTTTACTTAAACTTAGCTTCATTCATTCATTTACGTATGTGTGTACATGTGAGCACACTTGCATATTAGCATAATTTAATTTATATTAACTTATAACATGCTTTATACTTTCATTCATGAAATCACACACTTTACATACTTCACATAATCATATACTTCATTGAGGCATAATTTAAGCACAACATGTAATTAAAAGCTCCACAATACACAATACAAGAACCATATTCATTATCACTTCATTAAATATAGTATGCCTTCAAAGCCACACTCACAACCATACCACTCAACAAAAATTCATAAGGAGAATTAACAACAAAACCAAGTTACCATTCTTCCAAAGACTTCACAACTATTGACAATTGTACTCAAAAATTCATAATATAATATTCCTTAGGTCAGCATCTAAACAATCATATTAACATAAGGAAACTACAGTTTAAAGACTACAAAATCATTCTCATTTCACCCATTTCTTAATCCAATTTTATAAAAAGCTTTAACATGTTCTCATAAAATCTTTAGCTTTAAAATCATTAAAAAACATGATAAACATCATATTTTAATCATTACAAATGTTTTCATGCAAGACCCATACATAGAGTCAAAGATAGAAGAACTTAGCGTTGAAAACCCTTTTTGAAAATTTATTAAAAGGGACTCCTTTAATGGAAGAGATTTCAAGGATGACCACCATACGTTAAGTAGAAGAAAACCCACTAGTTTTGATGAATAACTTAACCATCGACATACCTCCTAGCTCCGTCTTGACTTCTATCTTCTATGGAGTTTGAGAGAGAGTTCTAAGGGAGATGGATTTTGGGTTTTAGGAAATGAGGTCTAAAATTAGGTATTACAGTTTGGAACTCTATAATAAACCTATATAACCCTAAAATAAATGTACAAGGTCCTTAAAAGACTTGAGGTTAATTTACCAAACGCCCCAAGCCAAGGCAGACTGCTTAGCAGCTTTTTAGCTGCTGATAGACGAGACCAACCAACGAAGCATTTGTCCATCAATAGTCCGTTGATGGTGGTTCTTTCATTGACCCTGCAACTTCCAAACATGGAGGCCTTCCAGGTCAAATCAAAGGACCAAGTCTACAGGCCGTTGGTTGAACAACAGGTCGTTGTTTGGTCTCGTTGGTGGACACTACCAAGGCAGTTTTGGGTCCAAGTCTTAGGACCTTCTGTAGGACCCCTAGTGAGTCCTAGGTGGGGTCGTACCCAAATGTTAAACACCTACATATCGTCTTCTTGGTCATAGGAACATACCACACCATTTTCAAACAAAAAAAACACGTAAAAATCACTCAAACACATCAAGACAAACAAACACTTTCTATGGCATATGTTCCGAACGTCATGGACGTTCTTGTACGTTCAACCTCCAAACTTAACCAAAATTTACAAACTTAGGAGGATACTAATATAACTCATTTTAAATTAAAATTAACTGAATAAACCATCACAAATATCTAGTTCATTTTAGGACATTAAATTCTCCCCCACTTGGAATAACATTCATCCTCGAATGACACTAAAACTTTCAGACCATCAAGGACTCCATAAGAAACACATAACACATTACAATCAAGTGTCAAACATCACAGTCAAGGCACCACATAACAAGGATCACAATTTCACACTTTCGAACACTTTTCAACACAAGCACTTTAGCAAAACTTTTGTGTTTCAAAATCTTCTCTTATCCTTCACTTATGGAAGAAGTACCTTCTCCAACACTAAACATTCTCATATACAACACTTTTACACACATTCTTACTAAAATTCAATACAAAGAAATTTTTTTCCCAATAAATGGAGATTTTCACAGTGAGCAGCACTGTAGCATGGGCAACATTGTAAAACTTCACAATCTCAATCTCGCTTTTATTTCTTCACATATGGAGGAAATACCTTCTCAAACAGTAAACATGATTATAAAAATCATTTCTAACACATTGAAACCATTGTTCATGAAAAAATGAAATTTTCTTAAAATTTGGACTTCTATACGGTGAACTCAAACTACTCTTCAATTTTGTCCCATGGTTAACCAATTTCATATGCACCTTTTCAAAGGCAAAATTTTAATTTAAAAAAACAAGATGACATTACATATGAAGACAATATCATACTAACTTACACTCCAAAGATACTTTGTATTTACACTAAGTTACAATTATAAGTAACACCCATAATACCACTACCACTTAATGACCCGTTAGATTCTCGTGGACTCTCACTACATCAATCTACCCAACCTCATTATGTACAAACTGAGGCTTTACTTTTTTCGTTTAGAATAGATCTTAATTCCATCTAAACTTGATATATCAATACAAGAAAGTCATACTATTATGCAAGACTCTTAAATCATTAACCAAACGACTAAGGAATTTTGGTCTCAATCGTGAAGTACTAACAAAAATAAAGATGTTGATTATCACCTACCTTTTTACTCCACTCATTCTCTCCACTTAGGTAAACTCCAAAAAAATCTCCCCCCCTTCAAGCGTCCCGTGTACTTCAAGTACCACTATACTCTCTCTAGGGAGTAATCAACTACCTGCCCTAATCATGCAACACAATACTTAATCAAACCTATACAAGTTAGGCATAACACTTTCCTTTTAGGATTCAAGCCTAGACAAACTCTCCTAAACACCACCTTAGTCAACTCTAAGGCACCACTTAACTCAATCTCATGGAACAAAACTCCCTTACTATAGGTCTTCATACCACCATTCCTCCTTTAGTGTAAGCCTCACAACAACCTCAACAAATCACAAGAACACTATTGAACCTTAACTACTAAGAGGGTTTCCCTCTACTCCTACAAATCTCCTATCTCTGAACATTCCTCAGATGTACACCTTAAAGCTATCTAACACCAATCATTGCTTAGCTCCACAGATGACCATTTGCTCTCAAAGACTTTTTCAATCATTTTATTCTTACCATGCTTAAACTACACACCAGACAATTTTTCATTTACATACTTTCCAATCGCATAAGTCACACATAGTCCATTAATATGCTTTCATCACATCACATTTCTCCAAACGAAACAACCTTCACATTTACACTCTTCTAACTTAGCCCCAATCATCATAACCAAAACTCATCTTTTTTGTCCCTCCAAATAAGAAACGTTCCCTTCCAGAAGATACCTATAAAACCAAAAACCACCGTACAAGGATAAGACATAAAGATCTTATGTAGTTAATTTCTATGGCACGATACTAGAGTTATGAAGAAAGTGAAACTCTATCTTCCAATGCGTCCCTTCTCTTGGATGTGTAGCAACTCACACGAATGACCAACACTCTACTACACATTTCTTATTTAGGACGTTTAGAACCCGTAAACTATATCCCATAAACTTTGCTCTGATACAAAGTCTGGTCACCGACCCAAAAGTACCCCTAGAAGTTAGGTAGAGAACCCTTGTTTATGAACAAACGTACTTGACCCTCTTTGGCCTTGTAAAGCCCGTTAACTATCGTCATTACTAAGACTGAGAAGTCGTTGCGAATTTAAAGCTAACCTTTTCATGATATTTTTATCAACAAATATTTATTTCAGTACTACTTCAGAGATCATCAATCATTACATCCCCTTAAAGACACGACATAATAAATAGGGACAAGGCCCTTTACATTAATGCAAAAATCGCTAAGTCTTAATAACAACACTATGAAACATAGAGTATGCTCTTGAATATATGAGGACCCTACCACCTCTTGAAAAGTAGACTTCCCAAGCTTCTCATCTAGACTTGTTTTTTTTCTCTTGCTTCCAAACCATACTATAGAGTATAGAAAAGGTTGGTGTTAGGGTACAAATCATTTACTAAGTCAACAACGATATGAGAAATACCTGTAAAAAAGGAAATTCAAGTAAAATAATCTTTCATGCCACAAAGTAACATTCATGTATATGGAAGTAAAACAACATATCACTCATCATTTAACACTAAAAAGGATTTCATCATTTTAACAAGAAGACACTTTAAACACTACCTTCCAATTGTACATAACGATGGAATCCTTAAGTGAAACCAAACTAACTTCAAAATAGTTTAACTTCCTACTCAAGATATTTCCAATAGAATTGAATTCATTTCACATAGGAAGTGTTTTCCATACCAGAGGTTATCCTAAGACCCTCCAGTAGACAGACGTAAAACTCCCCATACACCACCCTTCATGCACACAAGGAGATCAACTTACTCCACTCTGTAAAAATAACAAGTCCACTAATCAATAACAACGGGCATTAAAGACACTACTCCTAAACCACGTCAGACTTTCTTTTTTGAATGTCACCTGTGGAAATGAGTAGATGACGTCTCATTCCACCACCTACCCTAAGTAGTACACTCTTAAAGAAGGCTTGGCACCAAGACTCCCCTTTCAGAAGGTCTACTTAGTGCAATGGATATATAACATCCCATACCACCATCTATCATAACTAGTACATTCTTTTAGGAGACTTAGTTCATTCAATTCATATAAGACTCCCCTTTTGGAATGCCTACCTAGTGCAATGGATAAATAGCATCTCATTACACTACCTACCGCTACCATATCACCCCATTTTACAGACTTAAGCACCCTACCTTGCTTACTTCTATCGGGAGTTAGCTTAACTGAGATAGACCATGAGAGCTAGACATATAATCCTAATATTAACTCCTATTGGATGAGGTATCCTCACTTGCCTAGAGTAAGGTCATTATTTTAGATTTTACATAGTTTTCCAAATAGCTACACCTATACAGGCGCATAGTTAAGGGATAAGGAGATTGCTACTAAGTAACTCATTATCTACTAACGAGGAGTGCTAATATCAAGAGTTACATTGGAATACAACATCTCAACTCACGAAGTGTAACCACCCCTTCTTCATATCCTCTCAGTGCTAAGCATATTCCCCACGGATTCTCAACATTTTATAATTTAGGTTAGGGATAGCTACTGAACACCACCTCTCAACTCACGAGTGTAGTCATCCCCTACAATCCTTAGAAATCTCGTTAGGGATTTATTGAGGTTGCTACTACATATGTCATCTCACTCAACGAAGAGTGTTCCCCCACCTCCCCTTTTTACTTAACCTAGCTTCACATTCATTTAAGTTGTTTTAGTTGTGTACCTGTAGAACACAATTTCATATAATAATCATTTAATTTAATACAATTTTTAAATTTTTACACTTGAATTTACACAACCTTTATTTCATTAAATCACATACTTTATTTACAATCTTCACATAATATAAAAAATAAACGAACATATTTTATTAACATAATCTAAGCACAACATGTATTCAAGCTCCACAATAAGCACTAAATACAAGAACCATCTTACTTATTACTCTCCATTTCAACATATTCGCTACGCCCTGAAATAACACACTTACAATACATAATAAGTATACTCTAATTAAATCAAGTAAACACTGGCCACCAAGAAGATGACCATCAACCTCAAGAGAAATTCATAAGGAGATTAACACGAATCAACTACTAACCATTCTTCCCAAATACTTTCACCTATTTTTACTCAACATTCTCAATAAATATCCCTTATGAAGTACGCCCTTTAGGAACCATATAAACATAGGAAACAAAATAGAAAGACTTTCGCAAAGTCAGGCTCGATTCACACCAGTTCTTAATCCAACAGTTTGATAAAAAGCATTACCATGTCTTCATTGAAGTTTTAGCTTAATGATCAACTAATGTTACAAACATCATATTTGAATCATCAGAAATGTTTTCATGCAAGATCTATAATTAGAGTCAAACATAAAAGATGTTAGGGTTAAAAACCCTTTTTGAAAATTCATTAGAAGGGATCCTTGAATGGAAGATATTTCAAGGATGGACACCATACCTTAATTAGAAGAAAAACCACTAGTTTTGATGAAGAACTTGACCAACAACAGCCCCCTCATCTCCTTCTTGACTTCTAGCTTCTATGGATTTTGGGAGAGAGTTCTACGGGAGAGGGGTTTTGGGTTTTAGGAAAAGAGGTCTAAATTCGGTCTTAGGGTTTGGAAATATTTAATATACTTAAATAATCCTAATATAAATGTACAAGGTCCTTAAAATAGTTGGGTTGAACTTACCAAACACTCCAAGACAAGGCAGCTTGCTTAGCAGCTTTTTGGCAGCTCAAAACGAGACCATCCAACGGACCGTTTGTCCATCGACGGTCTGTTGATGGTTGTTTGTTTTTTAATCCTACCACTTTCAAACATTCAGGACTTTGATTTCCAATAGATGGGCAAGTCCAACGGTTGGTTTGTTTTAACAACAGCCTTCGTTTGGTTTACGGTGGGTGTAGTCCTAGGCAAGGATTTGGGTCCATGTCTTGCGCCCTTCTCTAGGGCCCCTTATGTGTCCTTTGTACGGTCGTACTAGTATGTTAAACCCTTAAACGTATTTGTCTAGTTTTAGGAACATCCCACACTATTTTCAAATAAAATGAACACGTAAAACTCACTCAAACACATTAGGACACACAAGTTCTTTCTTAGGCATAACTTCTGAATATCATGGAATTTCATGGACTTTTCACCTACAAACATAACCTAACTTTACACACTACCTAAGTACACTAATATAACTCCATTTAACTTAAGTTAAATCAACAAATTATCATGAAGATCTAGTTCACCTTAGTGCATTTAAGGGTTTTACAGTGTACACGACCTCTAGATGTAGGTACAGAAGAAGCTAGGAGTAGCTGCCTGAGAATCTGGAGAAAATCAAACTATGTTGAAGTCAGTCCCTGGCCTAATGGCCCATATCACCACACTCATATAAACCCTTTCGAGGGGGTATCCTATAAAAATGGCTATCATAGACTGAAGAACTCGACCGAAATACATCACGACCTTCACTCGAACTGGCCTCACCCTGAATACCAATTGAAGTCTGACGTGAGTCCTGGGTAAGTCTCCTAGACTGAACCTATTAAAACTGTCATGTAGTCTTGTCATGATAATACCTAGACCTAGGGTGGGAGTGACTTTAGTTGTCCTCATGCCTAGAACTCTTCTCACTGCCGCCGAAGCTTCAATCTCAACCCATGAAGAAAACATCTAGCTCTCTCCTCCTATGTAGCCAATCTCATATTGGCATGATGGTCTAGCTCGTAGAACCTAGTCTATTACTCTGCCACTTACATGGATCCTTGTGTAATGACCCTAGAGCACCCCCTAGGTTTTTCCAAGTGTATATTGAGACCTGCAGCGGTCTTAGACAATGTCCTCTTAAATTTCTCTTCCTTAACCTAATATGAAATTAGTGCGGAATTAAAAATTTTCATATTAATGTCAATAAGAAAACTCTTTTATAAATGTTAGAATAACTAAGTCTCATCATAAGCCATATTAGACACAAACATTAAGAATCTTAAATTAGGGTTACTACCCTTACATTGAAATGAAACATAAGTCTAATACAAAGTCTTTAATGAAAGAAAACTAGAAACATAAACCATAGTTTTGAACAAATGAAGACATACCACATCTTTAGATAATTATACTTCCCAAGCATCAATTCTAGGAATCAAAACTTGCCACAACCTACACTTGTAGAAATAAAGAAAGATGTGGAATTAGTACAATTCAGCACTAAGTATGGTGACATGTAAGAAAACCATTCAAAAAGGGACATTTACTTAAAGTTTTGTTTTTCATGCTATTTTGGTAGAAATAGCATAAGAAAAGCATAAGAAACATCTTCAAGTCAATCTGCACATATAATGTAAGACGATATTCATTAACTAACCCATTTAAGTATATAGACCATCTACCTAAGGTTATCCTAAGACCCACCTGAGTAAGACATGAAGGATCGTCCATACAACCCCTTAAATACACACCTAGGTGATCTTTAAGACTTCCAAAGATAAAGATATTTCTAATTCAATATACTTACATTAGCAGAACATACATCACATAAGCAATTTAGAAGTCAATTATACAATTTGGGGAATTCACATAATGGTATAAAAGACCGAGGAACTACTTTATTAGCTTTAAAATCCTACTCGTTTCATGTGGTAGAATTAGTACCCATCCCACTACCCCCTGTTGTAAGCTACTATCCAATACCTTAAAACCCGCCCCCTAAAACTCCCACATGAAGATAATAGTCTTACCCGCCATAAACTCACCCTAGCTAGTATGGAACTTGAGTCTAAACCCACACGTGGAGGGGTGCTTACTTTCCAAGGTAGAACTAGGACACATCCCATGTTGGCACATGGTTTAGTGGATATCAACGCCTTTTTTGTAGTCTAGTCTCATCTCAAGTGGAACTACTACAACAAGCATATCCAACCGGTTCTTTGCCTTGGTTCTCAATGATTAAGTTCACTCACATGAATGTATTAGACAAGGTACTATCACTAAGCCCTGCCAACTAATAATACCATTACCAAGAAGGGTCTACACAGGATGCCGATCGCGATAGCTATTATGACTTTTTTAGAGATGGTTAATTCAATTCAAAACAACCTACCTATAAGTCCTTATTCCACTCAAGAAGGAGACACCATTATGGTCTTACCATTCAAGGATTTTATATTGACCTTCTTTTTATTCAAGGTGTTCATATTCTTAACCTTCTTTTCATATTCAAGTTCCATAATAGTCATCATAATAAGGGTTAACGTATTTAGGTCTTCATGATCCTAAACTTTTCATTTCTTCCATCCATTCTTCATGACAGGGTGCAGCCTACCAAGTAAAGAAATATCTAGTCAAGAAGATTTTCATGTATCAAGAGAGGAATTAAACCTACCAATCAAGGACTTATTGCTCAATAATTTATTCTTAATTTAAAGTACCAACCCAAGATACAAACCATTCCTAAATCTCTTCTTAGTCCCTCACAATCATATTCAGCCATTAAGAAAATTACTTCCGAATCATACATTATAGCAGGCCATACAAGATCATACAGACATAACAGATTACCTCAGCTTATGCATTCCCATATAACATTCATCATTTACTTTGGTATACACCCATATAAGCTAATGCATGATAATATTACACCAGAAAACATAAACTCAAACACTGAGTTGTCCCGACTTTTACAAAAACACTTAACTTTGCACCTTCCTATTACCCCACTAAAAAACAATTTTTAATAATATAATTATTCATTTTTTTCGTTTTCGTCAACCTGACATAGAGATGTTTGCAACTCTCCAACGAGATTGACAACGTATAATAAATAATATAAGTTATTTTTTTATAAGTACTTGATTATAAAATATATTTTCTTATTGTTCATGTTATTTTAAACTTGTTTTCCCTTTTTTTTTTCTCTTTCTGTCTTTTCTTCTTTCTTTCTAAAATTCATTCTCATCTCCATCCATTAAATCTTTTTACTTTCAATTATTCATTCTTATCACAAATTCAGCTCTTCCTTTTTTTTACTATTATTTACTCTCTGTTATTTTAAATTTTCACCTCAATATTTTTTCTAAATTTTGAACAATTTGATCAACAATAAGATTTCAAAGATTTGAAGTATCATATAGTTTTTATTTTAGCTATTTCAGTTATGTTTCTTCGTTTCTTTCATTTTTTGGGAATTAAATTGATTCTTTTAAACATATCATTTCTAAATTTGAATTTATATGAAAATGATTAATTTAGTATTCTTCTAAATTTTGCTGAGAAAAATAATTAATTTCGCTATAAATAATTCAATAAAGTCTAAAAAATCATATATTTTTATAAAGAATTTGACCAGAAAAAGAATACGAAAATGAAAAAATGGGAGTAGGGCACAATTTCACATGGGGTGTAGGAGGTGAAGAAAACAAATATAATGGAGGAATGAATCACTTGAAAGTGGGAGGTGGTAGATGATGTGAAATTTAAGATAAATCAAAATTAAAAGTCTAAAAGTAAGAGAGACAAATAAATTTCATAAAAATAAAGGAGAAACTTAAGATTAAAAAGATACATTTTAAATTAAATAAACATGTGTCAAATAATGATTGGTGTGTGAACTCACTTGCTTTTTAAAATATGGGGCCGATCGAAAAATGGCATAACAATATATGTTCAAAATTGTTGAATGGGGTAATAGGACAGTTACAAAGTTAAGGTGTTCTTTTGCAATTCCGAGACAACATCAGTGGTTACTTTATGTCTTTTCTCTAACATTACACTTCACATAATAATGACAAAAAGGACATAATCATATCATCATAAAAAATTTTGAAATAATTTTGAGGCCGTGAGAAACGTAACAAGCCCGCATCGCAGAGCCATGTTTTGGCATTTCAATTCCAGGCGCGTGATGCGCCATCGACTTAAAAAAAAGGGGCTGCCAAAGAAGATTATTTGGCCTTTGTTTTGGGTGGTCCTCGTGGATTCATAGTCAAATGTTTTGATCCCAAAAATGTTCATATAGACCCTAGAGTAACTTCCACTTACCTTAAACTCCAAAAAGAACACAAAAACATGTGGAAATTACAAAGACACACCAACACGTAAAAGACTAGTTTTCGGACGCCTTGGTCATCCCTTGTCATTTAACTTCAAAACTCTTTAAAACTGAATTCAAAAGATATGATTCATTATTTTAACAATTTATTAACTCATAAAACCAATGTCAGTCTCTCGTTCATCCTCTTTCATTTTGAGGGTCGTTACATTCTCCTCCACTTTGAAAGATTCGCCCTCGAATGACACCTGCAATATAATAAAACACCTTCAAGGTTTAGAGACTCAAGACTGAAAGCTCACAACCATACCACATCAATGCAAAAGTACACATAGATAGGAGGAACATCAAATCCACATAATAAGAGACTAAAAACATAACAAGAGAGTAGGAACAACATCTACAACTCATTATGCAATAAGACTCAACATTTATCATCTCACATAGGAGGAACTTCCTTCTCCACATATCATCATGCTCATCACAATATTTAGAAGCACACCATACGAATTTCCTAGAAAGGCACAATTATGCAACATTTTCAAAATACACCGTTAAACAAGCTTATAAGTCTACTCATCCAACATTTAGGCAATTTACTATAGATGCACATCAACAAGAGAGGCAAAATCATCTTATCTCATTTTACCATGTAAACTTTAATTCATGAAAACATACCAAAGTTGTAAGGGATCAATTATGCTTATTTTTTAAACAAATCCAATTCATGCACATTGTACTAGAAAGTTCTATTTCTCAAGCTTGAATAGAATTGAAGAGAAGAAATAAAAATACATCAACACAAATATTCACCATTCTCCCCCATTTGGGAAAACCCATATTCCTCTTAATGATTAACACAATAAAATCGCATTACTAAGGTAAGGGATTATAACTTATCAGTACCTTCATCCTGATTTGCTTCATTGTTAGCTTGGAAAGCATAGAAGTGATTCTTCTTTTATTCACCAACATCCACACAATTATAAGGATATTTCTTGACATCCCTTCCCCTAGAAGCAATAGTAGGACAATCTCTCCCCTTGTACTCATTCTTTTCACAACCATAGCACCCACTAGTACCGGTTACACACTTTCCAAAGTGCTTCTTCGCACAAGTAGACAATTAGTTTTAACATTTTGAGAACCACTACCTCCCTCATGGTTAACCTTAGGAGAATTATAGACATCTTGATTTGGAGCCCTCTTCTTAAACCTAAATTGGTTTTGCTCATCGGATCTACCCCTCTTAAAATTTTTTGTCATCCTACTAAACTTGGAATCTTCAATCGGTTGAGCATACACTATGAGTCTAGATAGGTTCATGTAATTATGGACCTTGGCTCTACCACACTCTTCTTTAACAATGTCAGCATCACCGGTCATAAACCTACTTATCTAATTGATAGGGTTAGACACCAAAGAGGGAGAGTACTATGAAAATAGGGTAAACTTCAACGAATACTCCTTCACACCATGTTTTATCCTCACCTACCCTCACCGAAATATAATTCACACCGTCTCGATTAAGGTTTAAAAAATCTCCACCGTGACTTCTCTCTTCTCACGGGCAAAGTACTTTCCTAAGAATGCTTCCTTACACAATTTCAACTCTATAAAACCCAATTGAATCGGCCTATTGCCTTTCCATTGTGTGTACGAAACTTTGGAAACTTTCCTCAATTGGTATGAAGCCAACTACGCCTGCTCCTTAGAAGTAACCCCCAAATCACTCAACACCTTATAAACATCATCTCAGTTTTCTTGGGCACCCTCTCCCACCTTAGAACCATGAATGATTTGATGATTCATCCTCACAATGTCCTTAAACCTAGATGACATATTGCTCTCCATAGTATTCACCCTTCGCCCCACATCTCTATTCACTTCAGTCGTCATGGTTCGGTCTAGGGTAAGAAGAGATCATATAAACTCCTCACTAGTCATATTCGGTGGAACCACCGAAACTCATCTTGGTTGACCAAAGGGACTTGTTCACCTTCATGAACTTGATAACATTGTGGAACTTCTTCACTTAGGGGAGGAACTACCTCATTCATAACACCATTTTCCACTCTTTTTGTCGGTTTCCTTCTTGTATTCATATTCTATAAACACAACATAAGAGATTTAGGAAAATACACTTATAACCTCAACTCTATAGCGTGAAACAATAGTAATGAAGAAAGTTAAACATTTATTGTCCTATAACCTCTCGCTCATAGATGTGTCGTGACTCACAACGATGAATAAGACACTACTAGACAGATCAATAGGAGACTTTAAATCCTAAGGACAATTTCATAACATTATGCTACGATACCATGTTTGTTACAACTCGAGAGCACCCCCTAGCCGTTACCGGAGTATTCGACCTCTTAGAGGTCTTATATAAGACTCTTAGCATTCATTCATCAAATAGGTACAAAAAATAATTGGAAATTAAAATATTTCATATTAAATTCAATAAGAAAACTCTTCTACAAACGTAAGAAGAGTTAAGTCTTATCATAAGTCATCTTACACACAAACATTAAGAATCTCAAACTAGGGACAAGACCCTTACATTGAAATGAAACTACGTCCTTATACAAATCTTTTGATGAAATAAAAACTAAAGAAACATAACCTGTCCTCAACATAGGGACTTATAATTCTTGAGAGAATTTTACTTCCCAATCTTTAACTCTAGGAATCCTCACTTGCCACCACCTTCACTTGTAGAAATAGAGAATGATATTTAAATTAGTATAATTAAACACTAAATATGGTAACATGCAAGAAAACCATGCAAAAATAGACATTTACTTTAAGATGTGTTTTTCGTGCTATTTTTGGTAGAGAACTCATAAGACAAGTATATGAAACCTCTTAAACTCAATATTCACATATAAGTTAAGACAATATTAATTGAGTAACTCATTTTAGAATTTAGACCCTTTACCTAGGGATATCCTAAGATCCACCTAAGTATGACATGACGAGACCACCCACCCTACAATACATACCTATGTGACCCTTAAGACTACAAAAGATAAGGCAATCTCAAACTCGACATACTAAAATTTAAATAACATATATCACATGAGTCATTTAGAAGTCAATCATACAATTACGAAATTTCATATAATTGTCTTTGAAGACCTAGGGAACTTACTTTAGCATGATAGGTATGAAATCAAGAATGTAGGAGACATCCCATGTTGAAACACGGTTTAGGGGATATCAAGGAATTTTTTTGAATTTAGTATAACCCTATATAGATATACAACAACAAGAATATCCACTTGGTTGTTTGTCTTGGTTCTCATAGATTAAGTTCAATCACATAAGTGTAATCAAGAAGGTACAATCGCTAAGCCCTACAATTTCATAATACCATTACCAAGAAAGGGCCCGTAAGTGTTGCCGATCAAGGTTTATTAGGATAGATCCTACGACTATCTTAGAGAGGGTTTTATGTCGCTCCTGCCAACCTACCTCTAAGTCCATCATTCCACTCAAGAAAGAGGCAATATTACAGTCTTACCACTTCAAGGTTTCTATATTAACGTTCTTTTCATATTCAAGGTTTCACATTCTTAACTTGCTTTTCTTATGCAAGGTTCCATATATTCTTTCATAGAAGGTACCTATTTTTAGCTACCATCCTAGACTTGCCCTCTCTCATTCATTCGACAAGGTCGGAGGCCTTAAAGTCCAGAGATCACATTCAAGAAACTTTCCATGTATGCGAAGGAGGAGTAACTACCAATCAAGAAACAACAATTATAATATTATTTATTCAATATAACTGAAGTACCAAGTAGGGACACTTAAGTCTACCAACCCAATATACAACATCATTCTATAAATATTCTTATTAGTCCTTCATCATCATATATCTTTAATTAGAGAAGAAGTACTTCCAATCATCACATTATAGAATCCATACAAGATCATATAGACATCACATGAGTACCTTCACCTTATGCATGAACATATACTATATCATCATTCACTTTATACACCAATATAATCCGTCCTGACATGATAATACTTACAACCTCCATAATAATCAGATAATGCCATGACTCGTAACACGATAACAATTCAAAATGCCACCTAAGTAGACCATACCAATAAATACAATTTCATATCACTTTACATTAAAAAGGGAATTAGGTCAACTTGGCCACCTTCCATAGCCCCAAGTGACAATCCAATCAACATCTCCAAATTGAATTGCAACAGGACTAGACACCAATTTCATGCCATAGAATGATTGACCAAACCCAATCCATTATATATATTATATATATATATATTCTGTGTGTGTGTGTGTGTGTGTGGTGTGTGTGTGTGTGTGTGTGGTGGTGGGTGTTGTGTGTGTGGTTGTTGTGTGTGTGTGTTGTGTAATATTTTAGTACACACGCACAACTTTAACGATTCACAATGATCAACCTAAATTTCAATTAGAAATCATAATCAATATATCCCTTTAGAGCCAAAAATAGGAATTCAATAAATACATGGGTTCAAGGAAATTTTTACCATAAAACCAATAATTAACATTGAATACTTCATAAATCATCTATTTAAACCTTTTAATGCAAGAACCCATGCTTAGATTTCAAAATAAGGTTTAAGGTTTTTGAGATTTTTTAAAAAAACCTTCAAAATTGGCTTCATGAATGAGACAACAATCAAGGATGAAATCACCATACCTTAATGAACTCTTATCCCAGAATCTAGATGGGAAAACTAAGAAGGAATTGGTCTTCTTCCCGGAACATGAAGGTTCTTCAATAGAGGATTTGAGTGAAGAGAAAAGTTTATAGAGAGAATAGAGCTTCTATTTATTTTATTCTTATTTGAGGTTTAGGGTTTAAGATTGGCAAATAGGTGAAAAATTACTTAAAATAAATATATAATACACCCCCCAAAATATTAAAAACACCCCTACATTATTTGGACATTTTAATTTAGTCTAATTTGACTTTAAAACGACGTGACCAAATCTGGGAAATGGTTGCACGTCGGAGAGGCACATTCAAATCTTAATTTTAAAAATTATTTTGAGGCACTGAGCTATGTGAGAAGCCTGCGTCGCGTAGCCAAGTTTCACCATTTGAGTGCCATGCCCGCAATGCGTTATTGGCTCTTAAAAGGGACTGACATGCAAGCTTCTTTGGCCCATGCCTGGGGCCTTCTCAAGGACCCTAAGGGTGGTCCTATTGAAGTAGTACTTTAATGTTTTGAACTAACATGTTCTTCCATACCATAGAGTCACTTCAACTGATTTTAGACTCCAAAAAAAATTGTAACATACTAAAACACACCAACACTGAAAAGACTACTTTATGAACGTCTTGGTCGTCCCTTGACGTTTGACTTCAAAACTATTTAAAAGTGACTTTAAAAGTTATTCTTCATTATTTTACCAAGTTATTAACTCATAAAACAAATATGAGGCACTAGTTTATCCTACTTCATTTTGACGATCGTTACACCCTGCTCCAACCTGAAGAATTTATCCCTGAGGCGGTCTTTGACTCTACGAGGGATAAACTTGGACAAGAAGGCCTCAAAAAACTCATCCCATGAGACTAGTGCAGATAAAACTTGTCTAGTCTACAGAAATGTGTGCCACCACTGCCTAACTGGCCCATCTAGCTGGTAAGTAATTAAGCCTGCCTCTCTAGACTCCACTAGACCCAAAGTGCAGAGCCTCTCACGAGAAGTAGTAAGAAACTAGTTGGAATAGTTACCCACATCCCCAAAAAACCTCGGCGGTGTCAAGGTGAGAAACACACCAAGCATCTTATGGTCCTGGAGTTTCATAGGTCTATTTGTTGCCAAGGGTTGTACTCCCACATGTGATACCTTGACTTGAGTTTCCCTCATTGTAGGCTAAACCTGCAGTACTGGTGCTTGTGTAGCTTGGGCGGGTGGTTATTCCATACCCCCAAGCATACCCAAAAGTTATGCAATAGCAGCCTAAAGATCTGGAATCAAAACCGGTCCGGGTGGTTGCTGGGCTGGACCGGATCTCACCAGCGGAGCTGGTATATGAGTTGTTGGAGGGTCCACTACTAGCTCTAAAACCTCCTCTCTATTTCGGGTTGGTGTTGCAGCCCTGCTTCAAACTCAGGGTCGGCGTCTACCGCAAGCTAGGGCTCTATTTGATGGTCTGGGTGCATCACCCCTGGCCGTGTCACCTCGCGATTGAGTCATCATGCTAAAGATTGAAACAATTAAGATTTCAAGTAACGAATAAGACACACGTTGCAACAAAGTGAAACAAAAGAGAAAATCTTACTAAAGATGTCCTGTAGCATCCTGAATATAAGTTATGGACTTCTTCTCACCAATCCGCATGACTCAACTAAATGTTATCTATGTACAACTTAGACCAATGAACCTGAGGCTGTGATACTAACTTTCCACGACCTAATTTCTCGAGTCATGGTTGCACCTACTATACACCACCAGTAGCTAAGACAACCTGTAACCCAAAACATTAAGTAATGAGCGAAAGGCACAAATAGAATGAGCAAACCCAAAACGTGGAAGCTACTAGTACACAGCTATCTAATAAAGAGTAAAAGTCCTAAGAGTGGACCAAAATAAAGAGTGTCAAAATCAACAAGACTACAAAAAACAGAAGTAGAAGGAGAAAACCCAAAACGTCAAATAATCACCCTCGTCTCAAAGTCACAGCTGTTATAAAAGGCAGTAACTACTCACTAATGATAAGTGGTACTGGGACGTGCATACATCCAGAGTGTAGCATGAGTACCAAAACAACATGTACTCAGTAGGCATCAAGGCAAAAAGAATTAAAACAATAAAATGATAAACTGACATATATAATCAAAGTGGGTTGCGGAAAGACAATCACAACGCGCGTTGGGAGATATAAGAAATAAACTATGTATAAATAAACTAATCCAAACAGGACCCCCATAAGATTAGAAAGTACATGCATGCGCAAGTTTAAATAAAACCTGAACGAAGCCTCATAAGCCCGATAGGTACACAAAATAGGATCCAATCCAACAAAATCACAGCTAGAAAGAATGACCTCAGCGGTAATGGTATCTCCACTAGGATCCAATCCAACAAAAACCATCGTAGAACATCATCCACTCTAAGAAATCACAAAAAATGCTCCAAACCTATACTATCTCAAATCCCATACCTGTAGTGATACACTGAACCTTTGAGAGAGCATAGCCCCGAATTAAGGGGAGAAGATACATAGTGGGCAACAATGAATAATAATCGCCTAATCTAACGCTCAAATAGTTAGACTCATGTCTGCTACTCTGGTCTACACGGAGAAAAGTTATCCAAACAACGTTGGTATAACGTCACGGCTGTCCAGTCCACCCGCATGATAAGTCTAAGGCTATGCTAGCATAACCTAGATTAAGGACATCATGCTTACGGTTAAGGCTGAATAGATCATACAACACATAAGATACAAGACTACAATAACATTTAGCACATAAGCATGCAACTCTAATATTAAAATGGCACTACACCAGAAATATGGCCAATTGATCCAAACATAAGGTATTAAATCAAAGTAAATTAGGAAACTTGTACCCACCTCCAATTCAGTCCAATCGACATGTTTTTACACAATTAAGCTCAATCTAATAGAAAAAAAGTTGTATCCTACCTTTAGGCTGACCTCACGCTCTCCAAATCACTTTGACAGAGATTTTTCCTTCCGATCAACCCTTGAATGGTACAACTCTTTTAATTATAGGATCACAATATTTGTAGGTAATTTACACACTAAAATTATAACAAACAAAGATGGTCAATTTATTTATTCGAAATGGGAATTGTGGAACCCGCACAAAAATGTCTGTATTTGACTCCGCCAATAGATCAAAAAATCTATCACAAATTTTTTTCCAAAATAGAACACAATTTGGGGCTTAAAAAGAAAATAAACCCTAACATGCAATAAACCCACACTTAAATAAACTTAAAAGAAACAAACAGCAGTATAGTCTAGGAATTTACTATAATCAAAAGGTGCCCATCCCTCTTTGAAAACTCCACAATGTAGACACAATAATTTCCAACATGTGGACTTTGAATCGCCCAAAACCAAGCTAAAATGTTAGAGATATGACTAAAATAAGAAAGCCAAAATCAAATGTTTGAAAAAGGGACAAACATTTAGGTTTATCACAAAATTTACCTCAAAATATGCACATCCAAAACCGTCAACACTCTACTGTGAAGCCACTGAAATTCAATATTTCTAACTTTCTTTTGTCTTTTAATTGTTATCGACACGTCACCCATTCGGTTGAGAGATTTATGTTAAGCGGTTTTAAAATAAATTTTTTTTTCCAAAATGTACAAATTTTTCTGCATTATTCCCAAAACATAAGAACATTGATGAGATGCTCCGAACTCGCTCGTACCCCCGTGCATGCAAACGAGATATGAAAATATACAAAATTTGATAATTCTAAACTCATTGGTGCAAATTAAATTTCCATACAAGTTAAACATGATAAAAAGTTTGTCCCACACCCAGCCGTCATTTTAAGTCAAAAACCACAAAAGGGTTCGGAAGAATATCAGAATCCTCGAGACACAAAAGAAGGGTCAATCTAGACCAAACATAACATTTTGGATCGAATCGCGCTGAGGAATTCTCATCAGAGCACGTTTACTTAGAATGTTGAATAAAGTCAAACTAGGCTTAAATTTAAATTTAAAATGCCTAACTGCACCAACTTTCAATGAAAACCTCAAGAATCACACTGACCATGCATCAAGCCTAAAATGACCCTTTTAGAGCTGATGGAAACGTCAAAATTTGATTTTGATGTCATCTTCTTGAAATGATCATTCTAGGTTCATAAGCTACAAAAACACTCAAACTCGCACAACAAAAAATTGAACTACCAAGTGATCTAACTATCAATCCCAGCAAGTCATAAATGACTTGGGTCCTTATAGAAAGGTTGAAAACGACAAAAAAAAGGAAAAACACATTAATGACCAAGAGGGTCATTACACCCTTCAACAATAAACTCATAAGTAGTTTGTGTTAGAAATTTAGTTTTAAGCAACATAAGTCTTCAATGTACAATTCACATACCAATGGTCTTGCTGAATATTTTAACAAGAAACTTGGTAAACTATTGAATAAAGTAGTTGCAAATAATAAAAGGGACTTGTGTGAGACAATTGATGAAGCTTTGTGAGCATATCGTACAACCTTTAGAACATATATGCAAGCTACTCGGTTCATTAGTGTATGACGTGAAACAGTGCTACCAATAGAGAAGCCAATTCTATCATTGCAAATATCAATCAAAAAGGAACATAAAACTAAAAATAACATTCAACTTTTCCTAACAGACTTAGAGGCATTGGATGATAAGAGATTGGAAGAACAATAAAGTGTGGAATGTTATCAAGCTCGACTTGCAAGAGCATTCAACAAGAAGGTGAGAACTCAATCATTTCATGTGGGATACTTCATCTTAGAAGTATACAGACCCATAATCCTCAACAAACCCATCGGTTTAAATTTTACATCAAAATCAGAAGGGTTATTTATTGTGAAGGAAGAATATTCAAGTGGCGCTTATAAAAATATAGACCAAAGATGGTGTAAGAGTTAATCTAGTTAACGCCAATTAGAAACAATACTTCCCATGAAGGTCTCCTACACTCCTTAAGGTGTGAGTATAAATAAAATTTTACTCTTGGCCTGCAACAAAACAAATTGCATACAAATATGCTACTGAATTTCACTCAAAGTTGCTCAAAGCTTAAGAGTTGAGCAACAAATTTTAGCTAACTTTGAAAATATATGTGTAATTATATGGAATTAACTTGGTAGTGTTTTTTTCCATTTGTTTTATTTTAATGAGTTATTCTTCAAATTAAACAATAATAGCATCATTTTGATGCACCTACGTTGAGTTATTTATTTTCTCTCAAAGTTGTTCAAAGTTTAATAGTTAAGCGAGGCTGAATTTAAGATAACATTGAAAACATATATGTACTAATCTGGAAATCTTTTGGCAACAAGAATCGCGTCATTTTGATGCTTCTGTGTATAGTTATTTATTTTCTCCCAAAGTCGTTCAAAGTTGAAGATTATACAGAGGTGGAATCGTGAGCTGACTCTTAAGTAATATATGTAAAAATCTACAAAATCTTTGTCTGTGAGTTTTATATATTTTTTAGATATTTCATTTGTCTTTACAACGGAAGAAAAAAGTTGTAATTTCAATACTGCTACCCAGAATAATGAATTTTCTACCATAATCATGCAAAGCTACAAAAAAGATATCAAAATTCAAAAGCAACTTTAGAATTCAATTCTGAATAATATGGAAGAAATTTTGACATGAAATTCTGACATATTGTAATACGTAGGATCCAGTCTATTTAAATTTCATTGCTCCCACATTCGAAAATAAATATATTTTCAAAGATGTGCGAAGTTGAAATCACAAAGTGTAGGAAATTCATACTCCATGTGTCTCCCAAGAAGTCAGAACACTAGTAAAAGATATTCTCCAAATTAAGAGGAAGATATCAATCCACACTACAACGTTAACAATGAGATTATCCACAATCTATTTTATTGATGTTTGGAGGACTACACCAAGTGTTTCTTTCTCCATCCTCGCTCTCAAGTGCATTCTTGTCAGAAATGAAACAACAGTAGTCAAAATGTTTCTCTCGTGGATATTCAAAATAATGGATCAAAATTAAGTTTGCAAGTTTTGTTAACCAAGGCTGCAAGGAAGGTGTGCGTCGAGTGAGTTTCCTGCCATTATTACGAGGATGATATGAGTGGTTCCACGCCAATCATATGAACAACTCGTGCAACTTCTAAATGATTTAGACTGCTTGGAAACATGGGACGAAAAAAATTGGAGCCATATGTGCCAACTGCACGAAGTTTTCAATTTTCATTGTTGCTACAACAAGTTCCTTACAGTCTAAGTTAATAAGTAAAACGAAATTGATTTTGATTTTTTATGCGAAGTGTTGAGAAACATGGGTATAGTGTTCGGTGTTTCCCCACAGGTTCAAACGGCGTAATTCCTAGAAATTCAATTCTTTTCCTAGTGTGTTTAACATGCAAAGTGGTAAGTTGATATATCTAAATCATGTCTGGCTCTAAAAAGAATTTCACCGGGTGTGGTCCGGCTACGTCTGTATAATTTACTAACCCTAACCTTTCTCATATTATACAATCATAATTGATTCTGGCTTAGTTGTTTCTTCTTTGTTTCCTTCTTCGCCCAATCGACACTAGCCTATAAGATAGGGTCCGCCCTAATATATGCTGATAATTATTTTTCTATCCTACCTTCCTACAACCTTGGTTCGTAAAGTAGAACCACGGTGAGTCTTACCGTGCACTCTCGTAAAAAAGACTTCTAAGCGAAAGAATTATCATACATGCACAACACTATCTTAGAAATTGCTTAATTTGCTAGTTTATAATTTGGTAATTACCCGCATTGTTTCCCCCCAACCCTAGTTTGGTGGATTCGATTCAGGACTCATTCAAGCAAGATCACAATCATAGTGTTTTGAATGAAGAAATATGACTTACTTAAAGAACAATAAGGGTCCGTTTGGATGGGCTTAATAAGCAGCTTTAAAAGTACTTTTGAAGTGCTGAAACTTTTTTTTACAATAAGCAGTTATGTGGTTTGGATAAAGTGCTGAAGTTGCTAGCCAAACGTGAAAAGGGAAAAATGGAGAACGAGATTGTAGGGTTATGTTGTAATTAAGATGTATAAAAGATTAAGGGCAAAAATATAAAATGTTGGCAACTTAAAAACAGCTTATATGTAAAAAAGCACCTCTAACCCAGCTTTTAAACTTTTTTGGGCTTAAACTAAGTTTTTTTAAGATAAAATAAGCTATTTTGAGATTGCCAAACATCTAAAAATAAGTCAAAAATAATCTTTTTAACGTCAGTTGACAGCTTTTATTTAAGCTGAGCCAAATGGCTCTAAAGAAACCAGAAATTCAACTTGAAATTGATAGAAAATTATTCGAAACAATCCGAAAAACTATTAATTGACAGAGTTTGCAAAACCCAATCTCCAAGACAAAAAATAGAACAATAACAATAGCATCCTACCCAATGAAATTTAATGAAACTAATGCCTTATATTTAGAAAACATAGTCCTAAAAAAGGAATTGAAATAAGAAAATCATGTTCAGGCACGCGGCTTCAATCGGTGACATTCACTAATAGACCGTCAATCAATCCACGGTCCGTCAACTGCCTCCGTCTGTTAAGACTTTTAAAAATTTTTGCTCCACCGGGTATCACTCTTTCGGAATCAAACAATGAACCAACAGTACAGTCCATTGATTCATATATGGTCTGTCGATGCTACTTCATAGCTCCATACTGGGAATATAGATAAGTGAGGTACTGGAACATTATCTGAACCAATCGACAGTCACCAGTACGATTTGTCGATCAATCAATAGACCGTTGTTTGCTCTTTTTGTTCCACACTTAGTTCTATTTCCCTGATCTTCCCTCATAGCCTTCATTGTATTTCAACGGTCACCACCTACGGTCCGTCGATCAAAAAATGGACCATCGATGGCCTTCCTAGGTCATCTTGTACAATTTTACAGCTGCCTTCTACTCTTTCAACCTAGACATCTTTTCGACAAAACAAAACACAAAACTTATTAAAACTACTACAAAAATGTTCTAGAAACACATAATTCTTATGTAAAGATGCCATTGAAAATACCGTGAACCACGATACCCAATTCAATACCCTCAACATAAAATCGTTGTTTGTCCTCAACGCCATTATGTACTCAATCACCATTTGTACAAAGCTACAAATTAAGATTAGCAATCACATGTCTATCAATCTCAACTCTTTTATTGATTTAATGTAGGCTTACTCTCTCAGGTTTGACAAGCTAACTCATGTGGATCACATCATGACACAAACTCACCATGCAATAGACACCTCTACTGTTTTGCCTCTCACGGAGGTACCAACTTTCCGATACATCAAATAGTGCCTTAACTTTAAAAGAAATCATCATTTTTCACACAGTGATTATGAATTTTGGTACATGGATCTTTGTCCAATACCCGCACTCATGAACAAGTTCAAATACAATTAGTACTCTTCGTCGTGGTCTTTCCCTTATTTACACTTCTTAGGTTCACTATACTATACTCTAGGATCATGGTGAGACATTCTTGGCCTGTAAAGTAGTCTGAAGGTCAGTTCTGGTACATTTGGGTACATTTTTAGTGACTTTTCCCCCCTTGACATTAATTCTAACCTTTCTACATCGTTTCATTATCTTTGACACCCTATTTTTCTTCTTTTTTCTTTTTTGGCTTGCTCCCTTTTTGGATATGACTTTCACTTCTTCTGCATCTTTTTTTCCTAAAACTCTTTTATTTCTTATGTTTTATTTTTATTTTCATTTTCAATGAATTGATAATTTCCCAAAGTTACATCTTTTGCTCACTTAAACTTTTATATTCAACATCCAACTCTTTCCGTACCCATTTTCGGGTCTTCACTCATAATAGCCAACCTCAACTCATGGAAATTCCATTAGTTGAAGTACACAATACATGCAGGTCGGTTCAGGGGCAAGAAGTGAATCACTCACATGCATTTAAGTCAACGCTCCCCTGAAATAGACTTTTGCCTTAGGTGAAAATCAATATTCCCAGGAGGGACTAGCTCAAATCTTGGACCTGAAAATGAGTAGGTGGAATACACAAATTGGTCTATGACAGGCTCAACATATTTGAATCAAAATTTTATACGCTCAAATTATACCTCCCTACAAACGTATAAACAATTGTAATCATGTATAGAACCCAACTAGTATGTTGGGGTCGATCAAACGAGTAAAATGGTTTATACTTAACTTTCATTCACAATTACGTCTATTTAGTCAATGTCTTTCTTAAAACAAGTAATTAAAAGGGGTTTTTTAATAAACAAGTTCCTTAAATAGTCCAAGTTAATAGGTAAACGAAATTAGACATTGAGTTTTGATCAAGTTAAGACAATAATTAGGGTGTATGTGTTCCCCACATGTTCATAACGTTGTATTCCTATCAATAAAATTCTTCTAGTGTTTTTACAAAATGGTAATTTTAGATATTTTAAATCCTTGGTCTTACCTCTAAGAATTTCCACCCCTACTTGGTTCCGGCTTACGTGATATAATTACTAACCCCTACCTTTTTACTTCATATTAGACATCATTTCGAGGTATGTCTTAGTTTTTGTTACTTACTGTTTTTTCGCACCAATTTCCACTAGCATATAGAATAGTATCCCACTAATGTATGTTGATAATACTTTTCTTTTCCCCCTAAACCTCCTTGGTCTTCCAAGTAGCAACAAGGTTAGATCTAATACGTTCACTTATTAGAAAGACTTCTATGAGAAAGAATTATCAGTACATGCAAAAACACCTTTTGAGAATTGCATAATTGCTAGTTATACTTTGTTAATTACCCACGGTTCCCACAACCCTAGTTGTGCATTTTGTTACCCATGCAAGTAAGATCAAAATGCTTAGTTTGGAATGAGCAAATCATTAACTAACTTATCAATAAGAATAAACTCACAAATTTAGCTTGAAATTGAAAGAAGATTCTTGAAAAAAAATCCGTAATTGATTAATTGCCCAAGTTAGCAAAACCCAATATCTAAGACGCAAAATAGAACAATAACAATAGTAGCTAACCCCAAAAATGAGGTTTTAATGCCCTTTATATAGAAAACATAGTCCTAAAGAAAAGGAATTGAAATAAGAAAAGCTCAATCTAGGTACCGCAACTTTGATCAAAATGGTCCATCGACTGCCTCTATCAGTCAAGACTCGGAAATATTTTTGCTCCACCGAATAGAACCCTTTCTGAATCAAATGATAGACAAGCAGTATGGTCCATCGATCCATCTTGAGTCCGTTGATCCATTGATGCTCCTCCGTAGCTCTATCTTAGAATCTTGAAAATTTAGGTGCTGGAACCTTTTTTGAACCAATTGGTCGTTCACCTATACGGTCCGTCGATTTCTCGTGGTTCAACACTTGGTCAGATTTCTTTGATCTTCTCCCCTAGCCTTAACTTCACATTGATGGTCATCACCTACAGTCAATCGATTAGGCAATGGAACATCGATGGCCTTCGTAGCTGATCTATGCATTTTTTTAGTTGCCTTTTACGCTTTCACCCTAGACATCTTTCCTGCAAAACAAGACACAAAACTTGTTAAAACTACTACAAAAAAAATCTAGGCACAGACAACTCTTAAGTAAAATACATTAAAGATACCGTGAAAACACGGTACATCAATTTCGTTAGGAGAAATATTTATTTAAATGATTCTCTTGTCAATGATTTATACATGGGGGATTCTTATATAGAAGTTCCTTTGAACAATTTTCATTTCTTATACAAGGAAAGCTCTGGTATAATTGGAACAAGGAAATCATATCAATTCTCACTCTTCTAAATGGAAGTTGCTAGCACTCCAAAGGAAAATAATAAGTACTAAGATTTCATGAATAATTCTTAATAAATAAAGGAAAGGAAATAAAATTTTGTTTGATTATTAAATTACCAATAATTTCCAAGATGAAGGTTTGCAAATTATGAAGCCAATCAATTTATGTTCTTTTAGTAAAATTCAACTTGAAGGACTTGTGTAATACTCTAAGTGTTGGTGTCCAAATTTGAATTCAAACCAATGGTGAAAGTTTTTTTAATTTAAAATTTATGAAACTTTAACTCATTGATTTGGTTATTCCTCTCGAGGGAGTCCTACGAATCATCCCTTGAGTGGATTGAAATAACAAAAGTTCTTAGGATAACATCAAAATGGAGTTGCGCATGACCTTACTATGCAACTTGTTTTATCGAAAGAAACAGAGTCAAGAAAATGTATTAAGAGTGATATTATTGGACTTATGAAGACTTCAACTCTAGTCGTCAAATTCGGCAAGTCTACACGTTGACAAGTATCAAAAAATAAAAGCATAATCTTGAATACTTCATGTCTTGCCGCCAAACGTTGGCAAGCCTACACATCGACAAGTCTCGAATAAAGGGTCATTTGTGGACACATAAGTTGTATTGGATCAAATTCATACAAAATTTATATTAAATTCATATTCATTTGGGCTGAATGATTAATTTGGAGTTTACAAATTAATAAGTCAATTTTATTAAATCCAAATCCAAGGTCCATTTCACCTTGAAGCACAAACTCATGCCACATGTCACAATGACTATGCATCCAAAACCATTAAGGCAGTGTCACGTGTGCAAATGATATTGTAGCCCCAATCAAGTGCAAGAACCAATCACAACATGCCATGTTTCAAAAAATGACATCCTTTGGTCCACCATATGCAACTTTTCCCCATCCCCTAAACTATAGAAATAGAGGGGATGGACGTTGAACATTCAAGGAATCAATAAAAGTCTCAACAAGAATTTTACGATTGAATAAACCAACACCATCAAGTACATAGATCTTCGAAAGGGTGATCAATGGAGTACTTTCCAGAGATTTACTTGAAATAACGAAGTGATTTCTGACATTTTCGGAGATCAACAACATCGCAAGAAAGTCTGCATCATCCGATAAGTTAGGATATATGCTACTGATGGCCAACAAATCTTGGAGAAACTTAGGAGAGAGAGTCAAGAGAACAACATAATTGTATCACACGATTCATCAATAAAAATAACATTTGAATTTTATTTATTATGCTTGCATCATGTTTTTCACTTTTAATGAATTTTTTCGAACAGTATATAATGTCTCTGAGATGAAAAATAAAAACGAAAGGTTGGAAAGTAATCTATTATCAAAGTTATTCGATTATAATTTCTATGAAATTAGTCAGTATAATATACCAAAGACAGAGAATTATATATTAAGTTGGGTATATTCTACTAATCGCATCTAAAAATTAGACTATTTGAATTTTTTGGTATTTTTAATTAAGATAAGTAAAAACTTGACATTCACACACACACCAACCCTCTAAACTCTATTAAAGTACGATATCTTTTATAGGCTAAAATGTTGTTGTCAATATTTATTTTGTAAAATATAAATTATGGATAATTATAAACTTTATTTATTCTTCCTCAGGATCCATTATACTTGTCCTCCATACTAAAACTATATGATTCCAATAATTGCCATTTAAATAAATTAAATAATAATTGTTGTTTCTCCCAAGTTTTACTCTATCATAAATATGGAGAGTTAATAATTTTATGCAAAAAAGAGATGCATTAAATAGAGAGTGGTTATACGAAAAATCACCCTCTAATTAATATTTTTATGAAAAAAATGGACCAAAAGATGGTACAACTTATATAATAAATTGACATAAATTGTTATTATTAACCCAAAATCACTACCTCAAAAATGATTATTAGCGCCAATTAATTCCTAATTGCCACTAATGATGTATTTTTAACAACAACTAGTCATTTTTGTATATGTCCATAAAGCCTTTAGCGACATTGGTTCTATGGCACTCAACTAAAGTTGGTAAAGACTTTAGCACTCTTTATTAATATCAATAGTTATTGCCGCTAAAAGTTCCTTTTTGTTGTAGTGAATTCCTCATATTGCAAATGTTGCTTTTACCATATGTCTATATGATATTTTCAAGAAAGATTTTAGTCATATGCATCAATGGTTCATTTTTTATAATTCATATATAAACATTAATTTAAATCCCAGGATCTTAATAACTTATTTTTTATCACATCAAGTGATTTTCATATCAAATTGTCTCTTCTTTTAAGTTTAGCTATTATAAATATTTATATTTATGTACAAAGATGTTACTCGTGAAGTGCATAGCTAAAGCGTAAAGATTTTTTTCTATTAATTGAATTAGGTAATTTAATTCTTAATAAAATTTCTCCAACTTTAAGACCTGAGTGAAAAAAGAGATCTCATGAATATGATTAATTTAAAATTAATTGACATATAAGGGATAAAATATTTTATAAAGATACTAAACATATACAAAATAGAATTGTTTTATTCTCTGTGGTTTGATCATTCTAACAAATGCACGAACTTGGTCCCTAGCTGAGTTCTCTCGTCCAGATCTATAAAGTGTTACAACTATAAACTATTGTAAAGTTTTCGTGTCAAAGGTTTGTGAGGCGTCAGTGTACTACATAGATGAAAACGGAAAAAGTTTTTTGTCCAGCGGTCAATAACTCTTTATGGTTAACTTAGTCAACATGACAAACAACAAATTAATTCATTCATTCAAAAAATGAAGTAACATTTGAAGGGACATCATCCTTTCATGATTGCTGACGTGAAAAGGTAACAAGACAGTTATCAGAAAAGCTGCTACAGTAGGTGCAAAACTTTTATAAATAGAAGACCTTCAACCAATAGAATTATCTCAACGAGTTTCTGTTGATTTATATAATATCTTTAAAAAATACACAGACTCAAGATTTGGCAAACTAAAACTTAGAGTTTCTCTAAAAATTCACAAGCTTGAAAAAAAGAAGGTCATCTTTAAGGAAGATTACTGCTCATATCAACAACGCACCAGAAGGAATGGTGAAGCATCTTGTTGTATTTAGAGTTGTGTATCCATTTGCATAAATTGTAAATCTACTCCTAATTTATACAGATAGTATCTCAGTTTCTTGTCTAAGTCTTAGGTTGAGTCGTATTAATTAGAGTTAGTTAGTCGAATCATCTTTGTTTTAGTAAAGCCTTTTACACCATTCTTTTGTTGATCTCTTGGATAGAGTTGTCTAATAGTGTCAACGGGAGTTAGTTAATGTGTGGTGCAACAAAGTTTCTGCTCGTTTTTGCTCTTGTCTTTGAGATTGGAGCTAGTGGCTGGAGTTATCCTTGTGGAGGTTGTTTAATCTAGATCTACTAGATTCAGCGGGTTAAGTGGAAAATAGGTTTAGTCTTATGTCATCTTCGGCCACCTAAATTTTTCCGCATAATTTCCTTACACACTTCAACTTATCCTTGTTCCAATTGAACACCTTATGTGTTAAAAAATCATTCTACTAAACACATAATGATGACATTGATAATAACGGATGATTCACTTTCTTTGAGCATATTTAGTCATCAAAAACTAAATATTTTTACTCTTTTCCCCTTAATTTATGCAGATGAATTAATTAAAAAAATTAATTAACAAAAAATAGTTATTTTTACTCTTTTTCCCTTAATTTATGCACCTGAAATAATTTTGAAAAATTAATTAACAAAAAGAAAAAAGGACCAAACGTCTTCTTCCCCATCCCTGCAACATTCCACAAGTATTTATAGTTTTAAAATATTAGTTTTGCGGAGGGATGGTTGGTGAATTTATTTCAAATTGACGAACAAATCACCAATTTTCCCTTTGATCACTTCATCTCCATCTAGCGCGTAGTCCAAGAATCTTCGTGTTCGGAATCTTTGGGCGACAAGGTGCTGCTTTGCGAAACTTCTCGATGATGCGCTGACTACTGCTTTCTACCACATATTGGATCCTTTCCTTTATGGCTCAGCACAATCGAAGGAAAGGAAATCTTCAAGCCTACCTGTGAGTAACCAAGTTGACTCGACGATCCTCAGGCCTTCATTTCTTTATTATTTTCATCCTTTTTGTTCCTTTTTTCCCTGTAGTGTTCATGTTTTCCCTTAAACTCAAAATACTTGAAACTCAAGTTTATTTATTATTAGTTGAGATAAAAACAAGCAATTAAGGACACTATTTCTATCAAAACATAGCCCTAAATGAGTCCAATCTGAGGACTCATCAACACCCCCAACTTACACTTGCTTATCCTCAAGTAAAACTCAAGTTCAGCATTTCAAAAAGGATGTCTTAAATAGTGTTATACAAGATGCAATATTGAATGTAAAATTTACTTATGCAAGGATCAATTGTATACCGAAAGATTCAAGTTGTGACACACCATTACCAATGATTTTTAAGCTCAAAATAATTTCTTCAAATGCAAGTTCAAGATCAACAAACGCATTTTTTATGCCCAATCATCCACATGGGTTGATTCCATGCCGCACACACATATATTTAATTATTTAAGGTTAAGTAATAAAATTGAGAAACACAATGCATGCTTTCACCTATAGGTTGCCCGTATTTTGTTATTGACATTTGTTTCATCTCTCTCAAGATCACAAAGGTATTTTTAATGATTTTAATTGAGTTGAGTGCAAAGGTATGGTCATTTAGGCTCGGTGACTATGATCCTCATAATATGTGATGCCCACTACACATATTTTCCTTTCCTCTTATCAAATTCATTAGTGCTTACAAGTCATCCCTTTATTAAGTTTCCTATAATGTGTTAGTTCTTTTTGTAATTTTTCACTTGATTTCACAACTTTTCTTTTTTATCTTTTCTCTTTCTTATATGAAGGGGTTCCAATTTTCTCAACAGAACGGGTACATGGGATCTTTCTTGCACTTTCTTAACTTGCTTTCTCATTCACCACACCCCCAACTTATAGGCTTTTAGCCTACGTTGGCTATGCTACTAATTAAAAATCTAGAGAATTATGGGTAAAGGTAAAAAGAGGTCAAGTTGTTTTCAAGATTCTTCCAAATAAAGGTAAGGCTCAAGGTGTTTTTAAGAGATATTGACACACGCACAAGGTAGGTCACATAAGAGGTATATGTCAAATTGGCTTACACTCTTAAAAATTTCCTAATATAATTGTAACATCTTGTAACTCAAAATAACTATAAATAAGACAAGAAACAAAAAATAATCACTTTTTTATATAAAGCGAAAATTATGTAAATTTCCTAAGTTTGAAAAGTGAGTTTTGGTCATTTTCAGATGGCCATAAATTCTAGCTCAGAAGGAGTTAGGTCAATTATTTATATGGTTGGAAAGCCCTTGGGAACACCTTTTCAGTGGCATTGGTTTTGTACGATTTTGATGTTGTAAGAGGGAGATAGTCTTTCTAAAGTTGGGTTGTTTGATTGAGGAAACTCCAATCCAGATCTTAGTAAGGGTAAAGTAGTCTTTTCACCCTAGTATTTCCTAATTCCTTTTATGGGTTTATTAGGGGTAAAACTAAGACTTAACTAAGTTTTAGAAAAGTTGGAATACTCTTAGGGCTTTGGAGAAAGGAAAAGACAAGAATAAAAGGAGCGGAAGATCATGAATCCTTCAAGAATGCTAAGGCTTCGCGAGTGGAATTCATTGGGGGAGATCCCTATCGAGGTATGTGAGATCTCTCTATGTTGTGTTGGTCACCCACACTAATATGTTTAATTAAGTGAGTTTTTAATAGATTGAATGATGAATATTTAAAATCTTGATGAACAATAATTGAATTCTTGTTGGTTGAGTTGTAGCATGACATTAGTTTATTTGATTCGTGTTTCGGGGTTGTTTTTGAGTTGAATCTATTGGGTATTGAGTTTATTAGTAATACTAAGTGATTGGGTGAGATACATGGAAGTTTAGAACGTTTATAGATGAAAAATAAAGAAGAAAATTTTGAATTCCCATCTAATAGACCTTGGGTCGACGCGACTGCCAAAGCCCTTAAGGGTAGGCTCTATTGGACAAGCCCTAGCATGTTGGGCCAGCCAGAGCACCTCAGACCAGAGTTTGTTCGTCAGGCTGTGGCACTCTGCGCCTCTCAGAGTGCCAAGGTCACTTGGATACCATTCTTTCCTATCTTTTCGTACGACTCCCTAATTATGTAGCCAAATTTCAAAGTTGAGTCCAACACTCTATGGTACATCTAAACCCATGAATCATCCATAAAACATTAAGATCATGATCCTTGAATTCATAATAATCCAATTCAAGAATGTTATGGATCCAAAGTCAAAGAAGTTAGAGTCAAGTCTAAAAGTTACAAGCACGAGTCAATTGAGTACCAGAGGACAGTTATCCGTATAGTCGCTTTAGACAAACTTTTACGTTGTTTTTTAAATGCTCAAGTTACAAATTTAAGAAAGAGAAAAAGTTGAATTCCACTCTAAACAAGTTATAACTTGGACAAGTACTTCCCTCATTGTTACAATGTCTACACAATTAAGCAATTAAAAGAACCTTTGGTCTAGTTATTTCAAGACATACGAAGTAATAGCTTTATAAAATAAGCAAGTACGGAAACTATTATTCCAAGAAAGATCTTTTAAAGGTAAATTTTAGACATTATCCTCAACCACATAATTGTATGTTTTAAAAATAACAAGTCTATATATTTTTGGGAGTATTATTTGTACATGGAACACAACGCGCTGTGAGGATGCGAGTTATATTGAGTCAAGTCTCCGGAAAACCACTTACTATCATTGGTAGAATATAGGGGGGAACTTTAGTCACAATGATACCCAAATTGATCCATTTCGGCAGTTTCACATTCCTATATTCCCCCGGTCGTGGGTTAGGTGTGGCCGAGGACCGTTGTATCATCACTATAGCTATTTAGTTGATGTTGGTCCTTTAAAAAGTCCCACGACAGTTATTGATTTTCATATACATTAGAAATTTGTATTTAACATACATCTCAGACATTATTTATGTCCTCGTATACATTAAGAGTTCACAGAATGTTTTAGTCAGCTTTTCTTAATACTGCACTTACTTTCAATTTGCGTTATATCGAAATATAGTTATTCATGAGTTGAATAGAGCCAAGGTAATTGCTCTTTCTTACTCCTTTTCAAGCTTAAGTGTTGTTTTAGCATTACAGCTCGAATTCTCGCACATTCAATGTACTAATTCCTATTGGCCTGGATCGTAGTATGACGCAGATGCAGGTTACTCGGATCACCATTTGGCCTCAAAATAATAATCCTTAGAATCAAGTGAACACTCAGAGTGAGTTGTGGACTCCTTTCTCATTCGGGAGGACAATTTATCATCGTTTTTTTTTATTTGTTTTCTTTCTTCATTTTCAATAATAGAATGTTATGGGGCTTTTCCTAACATTCAACTTAGTGTTTTTAGAGGCTTCCTAGACATATAGTGTTAGTTCAGGGTCTTTTCATTTCATTTATAAACAATAAGACTTAAATGTCATTTTGGCCATATCAGTACTGTTTAGTTATTTCCCTTGAAAATGTTCCTTACTTTTTATATTGAGTTAAGTTAAGTCTTTCGAGTTGATTTAAGTAAGTCAGGCCAAGGGCTTGCTCAAGACCAGCAGTGGTGATTGGGTGTTGTCCATGTCCAGGGTATAGGCTTGGGACGTGAAAAACTTGTTATTAGAGCACAAAGTTCAAGAGCCCTAGGGAGTGTTTTAAGTTGTGTCTATAGAGTCTTAGTCATCGATGTGAAATGTGCCACATCAATTATTAGGGGGATACAACATTTAGGAATCCCTCCCTTCTTTAATATTTTTTTTGGTGCGTTAGATTTTATCTCTAAAAGTAACTCTAAAACACATGCTTGTGCGTGTTTTAAATAACTATGTCTCCACGAAGAGCATCAAGAAGTCATACATCTTTGACGAATGTTGAACCTTAGGAATAAGAGTTACCTAATGCTTCTAAAGTGAAACCTCAGAGGGAGGTTACCAATGTTGAGTTCCATGAGGCTATCCGGATGTTGAGTCAACAAGTGACCAACCAAATTGGGCAACAAAGAGGAAATCAAAAAGAAGTGGCTCATACTTTAAGGATTCAAAAATTCTTGAGGATGAATCTCTCAAGCTTCATTGGTTTGAGCACTATTGAGTATCTAAAACACTTTATGGAAGAGTTGAATAAGGTATTCGATGTGATTGATGTTGAGAGAATTAAACTAGCCGCATATCAACTCGAGAATGTGGCTAGGACTTGGTTCAATCAGTGAAAGGAAGGCATAGATGAGGATGCACCACATCTGAGTCAGCTTGCTTTGAAGAAGCTTTATTGGGGCACTTCTTTCCATGGTATTTGATGGAAGCAAAAGTACAGGAGTTCCTTAATATAAAGCAGGACTCCTTGAGTGTTCATGAATATGGGTTGAAGTTCACCAACTATCTCATTATGCTTCTGAAATGATTAAATATATGAGAAGTCGAATGGGCTTGTTTGTTGTTGGCTTGGGTCGAGCATAAAGAAAAAGGCAAAGTTGCCATGTTGATTGGGGACATGGACATGTCAAGGTTAATGGTCTATGTGCAGAAGGTAGAGGAATAGAATCTTAGGGCTAGAAAGAAGTTCAAGAGCAAGATAGCTAAGACAGGGGATTAGTCTTGTATCAAAATGATTCCAACCTTGCATGCATTCACAACTGAACCAATAATTGCCCCTGCTTCAATCATCTGCTGTGAACTCACCTAAAACACGGTTGATACTAATGGGGAAGAATAGTCCTTAGAGTTAACCTTCCTACTCACAGGGTAGTGTGGCACCTGCGCCAAGTGTTGTAAAAATCACTTTAGCATTTTTCGTGAAGGCTCTGCGAGTTGTTTCAAGTGCGGTAAGACTGGGCATTTCATGATAGAGTGTACAAAGAACAAGAAAGGTGGTGGTAATGGGGGAAATAGAACTTAGTCTTCATCAGCTGCTCCACGAAATATGGCTTCAACTATGGGAGATACTTCTGGTGTAGGAGGAGGAACAAACCGTTTATATGCTCTTAACAAGTGCAAACAAAATGACAATTCGCCAGATGTTGTCAGTGGTATGATTTGAGTGAATGACTTTACTGTTTATGCATTGTTAGACAAGGAGAGAATTTATCTTTTGTAACTCCCTATGTTTCTAAGAATGTTGAAATTACTCCTAAGCAACTTAGTGAACCATTCAGTGTTTCCAGACCTGTTGGGAATCCATTATAGCAGAAAGAGTGTGTTGTGAGTAGTTGTTTCAGTAGTGCTTAAGGGTCGTTTAATTTTGTACCCTAAGGAGAGGAATTTAGTTGTTAAGGGTTGTATCTATCACTTAGTTCTACTTAATGGCTCAAGTGTTGAAGTACCTTCTCTTTAGTCCCGGAGTCCCTTTTGAGAGAGAAATAGACTTCAACATAGACATCATTCCGGATACTCGTCCAATATCTATTCCTCCATATATAATGGCACCAACAGAATTGGAAAAGTTAAAAGAACAATTGAAAGATTTGTTAGATAAGGGATTTATTCAACCAAGTGTCTCACTTTGGAGCGCTCTGGTCTTGTTTGTAAAAACTGGTTCCTTTATGATGTGTATAGACTACTGTCAATTTGATAAGGTGACCATTAAGAATAAATATCATGTAACAAGGATAGATGATCTTTTAGACAAGCTTTTGGGTGCTTTTTGCTTCTCAAAAATTGATCTCAGATCAGGCTACCATCAGTTAAAAGTTAGGGAATGTGATATTCCAAAGACAACTTTTAAAACCAGATGTGTACATTATGAATTTTTAGATATGGCCTTTGATTTGGCAAATGCACATGCAACATTCATAGATATTAGCACAGATCTCAACCTTATTTAGATTGTTTTTCATTCGTCTTCATAGATGGACATATTGATCCATTTCAAGGAAGGAAAACTTTCATTCTAGTCCCACCTAGGATAGTCTTTAAGATTTGAGATATAAGGATTATGTGCTCGATTCTCCAAGTGTGATTTTTGGATTAAGTTTCGGTGGATTCCTTTGGCCACATAGTTTTCGGTGATGGGATTAAGACGTCACACCCAAAAGAGCGAGTGCGCATTCGGGAGCAACCCCCTAAAGTAGCATGGCGTCTTGACCTCTCAGAGTCTTATACAAGCCCAAGTTTATCATTCATCGCATTGTCCAATAGTCCATTTAGAGGAAACTTTAAAACTTTTCATAGCACATCATATGCTAGAACACTACTTCATTTATATAAAATATCATTTTACATACTTAGACTAAGTATATTTGCCATCTTAGACTCAAAAACATTAGAGTACATTAGTGACACGACTCTTATAACATAATACATAACTATATAATTCATAAAACTTTACAGTAAACTAACCATTAGGACATCCTTGGACTTAAGGATCCCTTTCATTGAGCTTGGGAATCATCTATCATGTTCTTCACAATTTAAGACCATCCTAGGCAATCAATAACCGACACTTTTTGTGTAAAAAGCAAGCGAGAATGGATTTAGTACTAAATGCATAATATGGCAACAATGCAAAACAATGATGCATTTAAAAAAGGGACCTTGTTCCTTGAAATCAGACTTCATTCAATGGTCATTCATAAGCATAATCATAATATTTATAACCAGATTAGAACACCTTCCTAGAACTCCCTAAGGTTTAAACTTGTGCAATGTCTAGCGGGTTTCGTATTATTTTCAACCTATCCTAAGTAACCTTTTTTAGGTCATCCTAATTAGGGTCTTAGTCATTTACTTCCACTGTCATTTTACTTTAGGGAAACTATAGCTTAATTAACACTAAGACTATGGGTGCTATACATGGAATTTGGTGTTATTGAGCCTTATACCAATAGAAGGTGTTCTTACCTAGGCAAGGTAGAACATTAACACATGTTAGTGTACTAAGTGAATTCACTTTCTAGATCCTATGTGGCAAGCTAGTTATTGAACTTGGAGGTACATGGGAAAACCCTCTTTATAACAAGTTGGGGCATTATGGTTATTCACTTTTAGAACCCTATTTTTTCCTATTGAGCCATTTTGGTTATACACCTCATGAGATTTATGGTAGACCTTCCTTCCCACATTGGGAAGGGACACACACTCATATTCAAGTTCACTCAGCGCTAAGATAAGTTCCCTTTATTAAAACCTTTCATTAACATTAATTATAAAAAATTAGTCTTTATGAGATTGATCCCTATATGCTTAGATCATAGGCTAGTGAGAGTTTCCCCCCCCTTCAAACTAATCTTCAAGAACCCTTTCACATAACATAGCATATATCATTAGCACTATCTAGTATAGACAACAACTGAGCACACTTCAAGGCTCTCCTCCTATTTACTAGATAATCAGTCGTGTGTTGTGTGTGTACATGAATGTGATTACTCCTTTTCACAGAACACATGTTATAGGTCACACATTTTTTGTCGGCAGCATTCATTTCATATACTAGACACCCAAACTAGAACTATCCTTCAAAAGCGCCCCATGTGTAAAGGCATAGGCAAGGGTCCCATACCTTGGCCGGCATGGACTATTACACCTACTATCTATGTCCAATCCTAGTTGATGAAACCATATTGTACTTTGAAGATAACATATATTAAACATGCATGTAAGTGGACACTATTTAATAGAGAAACTACCATTCATTTAGACAAACCATGACCTATACACTTGAAAGCATCTGTATATTTGGGAGTCTGTGTCCATTTGTCAATATGAATTACATAATTGCATGTAGAGTGAGATTTGTGTACATTGGTCCACTAGATTACATAATGGGCTATCAAAACAATTGAGGCAACCAACCTTTGGACCCAGATACACATAGACATACAACAGCGTCGACTTAGCAATAGGAGGCAAGCTAACTTTATATTATACTTTAGGACTCCTAGAATTAGCTATTCACATATTTACATGAGGGGTACATGGGTAGGGTTCGTCAATCCTTGATAATTCATTAATGTAATCACCTACACATGATGTTAACATAACCATTTACACGATCATAACAATAGTAAAATAACCTAGGTTCACAACTAAAGTAGAAGGCTAGGCACAAGTTACACATAAGGTGATCATCATAACTACTCATTCATATATTCATCAATTTGCCTTCAAGGCCATGGTTATCACATATATAACGATAATAAAGTAAACACCACCACCATAAGTGGACCATACCACATAATGCCATACAAGGCTTTATCAACATTACTATAAAGAAGTAGAGAATTTGATTAGTAGAGCGATTCTTACCAATCCTTTAGTCTTTTGTCATCATTGACCATTACTACTCTTTCATAAATAATTCAAGTATAGGGATGTATCTAAAGTACCATAATCATAAAAGAAATCATGTACAAGTCGCTACAAGATCTTGTTACAATCTAATACAATACATCACATATATACTAGACAGTAGAAGAACATAGATCTTTAACCCAATTCGCTTGCGTTGATCATCAGTAACTATTTTTCAAAATACACATTTTAGGGCAATAGCTAAAGTTATCATTATTCAAACGAAATAATTCTTCATCTAACATAACATTTAGATCATGTCATACACGCTACAACATTCAATTTATAGGCTAGAAGAATCTAAATCAATCTTTACCAATTCAATGTTTTTATATTCATGTTATATCAATTATACCTGATTATCATCAAGTTATACATATAGGCAGTAGCCTAGGACAATTAACCATGATCGAGTCACAAGACAATTAATTGGTTAGAAGAACTTAGATCAGCTAATATTAATCCTTCTCACCTTGATCATACACGATTTATAATTTTATTTCAATAATAATATTAACCTTATGCAGTAGATACAAGACTCTCAACAGATCCAAAATGACTTTATACAATTAAGGACCAATGTTACAGTAAATAGAGAAAACATAAACTATCCATGTTAATTATTCATACCTTGATCCACATGGATCCCTAGCATCAATTCAATTATTTCACTATATAACATATATGTAGACATTCATGTAAAGAATAATCATAATTCAACAAAAACCCTTCAAGCCTGAATCAAATGCCCCATGCAAGGGGCTAAATCGATTTGGTAGGAATATGGTTTTTCATAATGCCAATGGATTATTTTCGCGTTAAAACCATCAAAATAACATCAATACATCATGATTATTACATTAAAAATGTTTTTATAAGAAACCCATGGGTAGATTGAAGAAGAAGAGATTTGATTATAAAACTTATTTGTAAAACATTAAGATAGACTCTCCAAGTGAAAGGTTACGCAGAGATTAAGGATTATCATACCTTTATATTAATGAAAACCTTTAAAACTTGATGAATAAAGCATAGGAATCCAAACTCCAAGTTGTTCTTGAGTTTCATCAACAATGGAGGTTTCTAGAGAGAATTGGTTTTGAAGGGAAAGTCTATTTTGTGTTTATGGGATTGGGAATGGGTTGATCACGTTTTTGATCACCTATATACACCAAAAAATAGCTAAATAAACCTATTAGTATCAAGTTAGGATGTGGGGTGAATTTTTCATTCACCCCTTTAATGAAACAGTGCACAGGCAGTGGCACCAGCCTACTTCGATGGACCACCATCGACGGCCAGTAGGTCCATCGATGGGCCATCTGTGGCTTCAGTCGATTGAACCTTGGGTTGTTCTTTGGTTAAGACTTGCACAGGCTATGTGTTCATCGATGACACCTCACCAACTCCGTTGGTCACCCAATTGGGCGTCGTTTGGCTCGTTGATTGACATTGCCAAGGCAGTGTCTCTACAGCCCTTGGGTCCTTCTTGTGGGCCTTTTTACGGGGCCCTTGGGAAGTCGTACCCGAGAGTTTCCAACTTAAATATGCACATTAAAAATTAAAGGAAATCGCACGCATGTTTGACCCAAAATTCACACATAAAACATATCCTAACATGCTAGGCCCCATCAAGACTTACTTGAAAGTCTAAAGGGCTAACATTCGCACATCTTAGACATTCTTGGACATTTGACCTCAAAACATCATAAAACTCCATATACTTCCTCTAAACATCATCATAACTCATTTTAAGACTTTATAAGCTCATGACATAGAAATATAAGCACGTATAGACATATCAGACACATAGGTGACAAGTCGTCGAACGTCTTCGTCATCCCTTCACGTTTGACTTCCAATTCACTTCAAAACTTACACACTAAAAATTTTAGTACCTTATACCCTTATGTAAAACATGTTAGGATCTACCCACCCTAACTCATTTTTGGGGACTTTGAATAGAAGAAGTTAAGAGTTGGCTTAGACCCATATCTCCAACAGTAAAAGGAGTTTCTTGGGTTTGGCTGGCTATTATAGGAGATTTATTGAAGGCTATTCATCTATTTAGTATCCTTAGAACACAGTCAATTATCAATGATTTGAAGCTTTTGAGAAAAGCTTCCAGGAGTTGAAAAGGAGATTGACTACCGCTTCAGTTTTGACATTAACAGAGGGTATTCAAGATTTTCTTGTGTACCGTGATACATCGAGAGTTGGTTTGGGATGTGTGTTTATGTAGAATTGAAAGTACATAGCTTATCCTCTAGACAGTTGAAGATTCATGAAAATAATTATCCAACTCGTGACTTGTAATTGGCTGTAGTAGTTTTTGTTTTGAATGTATGGTGTCACTACTTATATGGTAGTTACCTTAACATATTCACTGATTATAGAGCCTCCAATGTGTGTTTACTCAGAAGGAAATAAATCTTAGGCAGAAGAGGTGGTTAAAATTACTCTATGAGTATGCCATGAGTATTCTTTACCACCCAGGTAAGGCTAATATGGTTGTTGATGACATAAGAAGGTTATCCATGGGGAGCACCTCCCGTGTTGAGTAAGAAGAGAGGGAGTTATCTGAAGATGTGCATAGACTTTCTCAGTTGTCAGCCATACTTATGGATGAAACAGAAGCAGGAATGGTCGTGACCAATATAGATGAGTCAACATTAGTGTCAGAGGTGAAAAATAAACAAGACCAAGAACCCATTTTGCTTAACTTGAAGGCAAATATTCATAAATAAAGAGTATTAGCTTTTGAACAAGGGGGAGATGGAGTGCTGAAGTGTAAAGATAGATTGTGTGCACTAAGGGTGGATGAACTCCAAACGAATATCATAGAGGAAGATCCTAGCTCCAGATAATCCATTCATTTTGGTTCCACAAAGATTCACCATGAGTTGACATAGGTTTATTGGTGGGAAGGTATGAAGAAGGACATTGTTGAGTTCGTTTCCAAGTCCCAGAATTGCCAGCAAGTTGAAGTTCACACAAAACTTGGAAAAAAAGTTTTTGGCTAAAACTATAGAACTTCTGTAATGGATGTGTGAGGTGAATAATCTAGACTTCATCACACTCTTGCCAAGATCTCGTAGGTTGAATGATTCTATTTGAGTAAATATCGATAGAATGACAAAATCAACCCACTTTTTTTTATAAAGACTACCTATTCGGCTAAGGATTATGCTAAATTGTACCTTCAAGAAGTGGTAAAGACTTCCATGAGTCTGGTTTTCGGGGATTTTTTAAAGAGGTGGGCACAATATAGTGCACAGTTTTGGTAATCTTTCCAAAAAGGTTTGGGTTCAAAGGTGAACTTAAGCATTGCTTATCCTCATATAGATGGACAAGTAGATGGTACTATCTAGACTTTAGAAGACATGTTGAGAGATTGTGTGATTGACTTCAAAGGTAATTGGGATGATCACTACCTCTCGTTGAGTTCGCTTACAACAATAGTTATTATTCGAGCATTCAAACAGCTCCATATGAATCTCTTTATGGGAGAAGATGAAGTTCTCCAATTGGAGGGTTTGAAGTTGGTAAAGAAAGGTTGATAGGGCCACATGTAGTTCACCAAGCTATGCAGAAGGTTAAAGTAACTAAAAAGAGATTGCAAATGCCAAAGAGTCGCCAAAAGTCCTACATGGATGTTAGCAGAATGCTATTAGAGTTTGAGGTGGATGATTGGGTGTATTTAAAAGTTTCACACATCAATGGTGTTATGAGGTTTTGTAAGAATGGGAAACATAGTCCAATTGTTCCTTACAAAATCTCGAAGAGAGTTGGAAATGTAGCTTATGAGTTTGGGCTACCCGAAGAGTTACGAGTGGGTCATCCGATATGCCATATATCTATGTTGAAGAAGTGTTTTGGTTATGCTTCATTGATTGTACCAACTAAGAATATTGGGTTTAAGGATAAATTATCCTATGAAGATATTCTGGTTCAGATTTTAGATCGTCAAGTTTACAAGATAAGAACTAAGTAAGTTGCATGAGTCAAGATCCTTTGGAGGAACCAATTGTTTGAAGAGAAAAAAAAAACCTTGTGATTTGATGATGAATGAAAGAAGAGGATAATCCATCATCTCTTTGAATCCGTATAGAATGAAGATCAAGGTACTAAATTCTCTTCTTAGTCACTCGTTATAAGACTGAGAATGGTTATTACTTGTTTTTTTTGTTTGTGGAAGTGCGTCAATGATATTATTAAAACCTTTAATTAGTGGAAATGAGTTCTCTTAGGGGAAAATGTCCCACCAAGTTGAGATATTGTAACATCCTCGTAACCAACACATATCTGTACTCGGAATAAATCCAGAAACCAACATAATTGCTTTGACTAAAGGGCAAAAATGTACAACCCAAAAAAGACTATTTGAATTAATGCCTAAACGTAACCTAGAATGCCCTCGATTAAATTGGAGTCACATTGTTGATGCGCGTTGAACCATAAACCTCAGAACCTATGCAACGGCAAGCCCACCAACATGGGGGGGTTTGATTAGTTTGAGGCTAGAAGGTTGGGGTTCCAGCCATGTAGGGGCACCAGAAGATATTAACATTCACCCTATGAGTCCTTAACTAAGACTTTGAAGGGTAATCTTAAGGTTTGGAGGGTCTAGGAGTAAAAATGGTTTTTTCCAAGATAAGGGTATTTAATTACCCTAATTATTAAATTAAGTATTAATTTAATGTAATTAGGGGACGCTTTGGGTCGGATCGACCCGGATTGACCCAGTTCGCGAGTTAGGCTTCACCCGGGTATGATCCTTGGTGGAAGCAATAATAGGTTGAATTAATTGATAGTTAATTATCTTATTTATGTAAGGGCGTGTTATTAATTTCACTTAATCCTTAGAAAATCATATTTTTAATTTAAATATCAAAGAGTCCTAGTTTGACTAAGTATTTACCTAAAACTCTTACTCCTAAACTTACTCTCACATCTCTCCACTATTATTCTCACGTCTCTCCACTCTCATTCTCACGCTTCATCATCAGTAAAAGAAAAAATTAAAACTTCATCACTCTTGAAGAAGTTGTACGCAAAAAACTCAAAGCAAAAATTAAACTAAAAACGAAAAGCAAAAACATTTTTATGGACAGAATGCACATGAGGTTTCGGTGGTGAAGCATTTTTTTCATGGGAGTTGGCAGTTCATTGGGTCAGTTTTGAAACAGTGTTGATAGACGGATCAGGTATGGGTTTCTTCCTCTAGGTCCCTTTCCCAAGAGACCCCTAGGATTTAGCCGTATTCTAATCTGAAAACTAGGAATGTTTCCTCTTTGTATGTCCCTGTCACTAGATCCATCAATTGATGTAGGTTGGGTATGTTTTCTAGTAGAATTTAGTGATGTAACGTGTTTTTGTGATTATTATATTCATGTATGTATGCTCGAATTTATGTGATTGTTAAGTATATATTTTCTGAAACTATGTGAAAATGGCATGTTAAATCCTTGAGTTTTTGTATGCAATTACTTGTAGAAATTGTGATATTCATGGGAGGTGTCATGTTTATGTATTGAGTGAAAACTCTTGGCCAAATATAACCACGAAAAATTCTCATAATAATGTACAAAATATCCAGTGCAATGTCAAAGAATCTAACAAATAAATGTTGGGAAAAGGTGGACTAAAAACGTGACCAAATTAACAAAAATCTACATATTTGATCTCGGCATAGGGAGCATTGAGGATTTGGGTTCAAAAAAAATTTAAGAATGTGTAGGTCATCAGGGATTGAACCCGAGACCTCACTATATGTAAGGCTGCTGAAAAGTCAATAATAAAAAAGGAGTAAGGGGATTCTAAATCGGGAAAAGGCCTCCTTGAAGAACGGGGGGGGGTGAACGAGGGAAAAATAAATAAAATGAGGGTGGTGGGGGGAGCGAACCACAACCTCCCGTATAGGGTGAAGGAAGTAGGATAATAATTAAAGAAAAGTATAAAATGAGGTTGTGGGGGATCGATCCCACACCATCTTAGCCTCAAACTAAAACGAAGGATAGAAAATTAAAGAAAAATAGCAATAAGTGTAGGCATTGGGGGTTCGACCTCGGATCCCCAAGTCTATATTTTAAATCAAAAATTAATATAAGTTAATGTTGCTTAAGGGATTTGAAATTGAGTTCCCTTGCCCAATCTCGTAATTGAATACATAAGTCTTACGTGAATAAATAATTATAATTGCCACATATAGGAATCAAATTGGGAGTCCTTGGACTACTTAATAAAGATGCATAATCCTTGTACATCATAAATCTTTGGTATTATAAGTCACTTGAAGAAAATTCTGAACGAATCCTCATGGTTGTACTTATGGGTTTCATAAGTCTAGCTTATATTTAAAAATAAGTGAAACTGATATTTAAGGTGATAAAAGAATGGTGGATCCTATGAGTTCTAAGTAAGAGTGTTAAACACATTAAAAAGGCCAAGTGGCATTGCATACGACGAAATGAACCTCACGATAATGGGGAAGTAAATTATGAAAAATCTCAATATGAATAAAGTTACCTTTCATGAATGTGGTGACCATAATTATAAAAAAGGAAAAAAAAGGCTAATAATGAATATGAGATCAATCTCAAATGACCTAAAGGTGTTCTAAAAAAAACAAAACAGTACTCACCTATGAGAGTGTAAAACTAATAAAGAGACAAGTCTCTAAAAAAAACTCTAACGAAAGTATCAAGATTATTGCACAACTAATACTAATGATGATATAAGAAGTGATCTAATGAGCACTGATGCCATCATGCTAGAAGTCAACTTCTATAATGTGTGTGATTAATGTAATGGAACTTTGTACGGAGCACCGATAGGCTAGCTATGAGTCGCGATTCCTTATTTCGCTAAGGCAGGGGTTCGTGTAAATCTCATGATATGAGACTGTCCGTTTAGGCGGGTATGGGTATCCTTATATCTCCTAGTCTTTGAACTTATGCTGCCAACATAAGGTTCTAGCAAAGTTCATTTCCCTATATACGCTATCATGTTTTGGTTTCACTTTGGCCAGTGATTCCACCTCTTTTCGATTTGGGGTAGACACTGGATTTCATGAAGATTACATGATCTATGTTGGTTAAAGTTAACGTTCCCAGAGACTGAAGACGACATCATTAGGCCAGCCTCATGTAATGCACACAATGAAATGAATTATACCACGGTGGTTTTGGATAGGCTAATCAACATTGAACTAGACCAATTAATGGACCTAGGTCCATTCTTTCATTGGCAAGTGTAAACCGATTAGAGTCCTAAAAAACATTCTAAGGTATAATAATTGATGAAAATAAGTATGTATGGAATGAATTGAGCAAACTCTTTGTTTTCTAAATAAGTCCCTCCCAGTTGAGGTCCCAATGTTGAGCCCTCATCTGGAAAGTCGTATGTTAATGTCCGTGATTCCAAGGTTTTCATGGTATATGAACGAAAGAAATGTGAATTTGTATGTGCTAAATGAAATGTGTTATTGTTGTGTGTCATCCTTAAAAGAAGATGATGCCAATGTTTAGCAGACCTTTCCTAATCTGATTTGGGCAAGTCCCAACTCCTGACTTGGCTTTCCATAACTCATATCGTTTGGAAGATAATCTCTTCTTACATGCATGTTCCTTTGGTGTTCACTTTCATAATACCCATTACTTAAGCTACAAGTGTGTACGATTCCATAAAGGCCCTCTACTTTAGGTGCTGGTGCGCATGTTAGCCATTCGAGGCTTATAGACTACGTTAAACTATCGGACGTGGAGCCCATTTCATCCTCATTGGTAGGCCCTCATGCTTTTTTGAGGATATTATCTCTTATATTCTAGCTTAGCAGACTAGGCATGATCTAGTGGGACTGTTCCACTATCGTTTCTTTCTTACTTATTTTCGATGTCGGATTGGTGGCCCTTTTGGCAACATTATATAAACGCAGTTATGAAATATTCCCTTCATTGAATATCTTATATTAGATGGTTTTGTGAATGGAATGGTGGTATATATCAAGTATATATATACTTCAAAGCAAACAAAAGGTTTTTTATTTCCGCTAAAATTAACCTATATGATGTAATGATGAAGTATGTAGGCTTGTCCTAGCGACCTCTGAGATTTCAAACGACGCCGTTTTCCAGCTAGGGTATCTACCCGGTATGGGAAAAAAAAAAAAAAAAAAAAAAAAATGTTGTATTAGAGTATTATGTATAATTACAAGGATAATAATGTTCACATCAACCACATCGAGTAATTTCTAAGTTATGGTATTGAAGTGCACCACTATCATGAATTGGAGACTTCATGATGCGTGGGAAAAATTCCCTTCTTATGATCTTATCATGCCTTCTATAACGTATGATTATTTTGATGTGTATAGCCGTATCTACATAAATTCTTTATTTTTCAAAAAAATGACAAAGGAGGACGGATTGGCAGGCGAAGAGGAGAACAGCTTACTATGGCACAAGTTCCACTCAGCTCAAGCTGCAGGCGTGTCCCATGCCCATTTAACCTAGCTAAGTTTACTGATCCGGGGTGTGCGGACCATTTTTGTACAGATGGCCTCAGCAATCACCTTGTAACAACTAGAAGAATGACTAGATTAAGTATGTCTAAACGCATCAGAATTCGTAGATTTAGACCGGATTTTCACACGGATTGATGCGTCATGGAAACCAGACCTCTTCACCATGTACCATCCAAGCACTAACTTGGGTGAGTTAAGTTGACTAGCAAGGTTGGGTTCCCGACCATATAGGGCACCCGAATATTTACCAGAATCACCCGATGAAGTCTTATCCAGAACTTGAAAGGGTATTGATGTGTTTTGGATGGTCCTAGGATTAAAATTTTCTTTTCTTTGTCTTGTGGGTAAGTATTAAATTACCCTAATATTTAACTACTTAATTAATTAATTAATAATAGTGGACGATTCGGGTGAGGGGGTTTTGACCCAAATTACCCATTTTTCGCGAGATGAGCTCCACCCGGAGTTCGATCCTCGAAGGAAGCAGATATCTACAGTTGAAAATTACAATTTGTAATTCAATTTTGCTTGATTTTAAGTTACGGAAAATCAGATTTTTTGAAAGTTAAAAGAGTCCTAGGTGCTAGGTCCTTTAACTAAAACTCCTATTCCTAAGCTTACTCTCCTCCTCTTCCCACTACTTATGCAGCACGCCTATCCACTCTCTTTGTCACGCTCATCATTACGTGAAAGAACAAAAATATCAAAAAAAAAACAAAAGTTCATCACTCTTGAATACCTTGGTACAGCTAGAACTCAAAAGAAAACTAAAACTAAAAACTAAAAAGTGAGAACATTTTTCAAATGGTTGTTTGCCTGAGATTTTGTTCGAGAAGCATTGTTTTTTCGTGGGGATTGGCAAGAACTGAGATCAGTTTTGAAAGGTTGTTAAACGACGAAAGGTATGAGTTTACTTCCTCTTTGGTCCCTTTCCCAAAAGACCACTAAGATTTAGTCCGATCTAATCCGAAACTATGAAAAAAAAAAAACAATGTTCCCCTTGCAGTCCCTGTTCACTAGCTCCCATCGATTGTATTGTAGGTTGGTGTATGTTTGCTTGTAGAAATTTGGAATTTAAAACGTTTTTTTGTGATCATTATTTTCATGTACGTATGTTTGAAATTATGTGATGATAAACATGTGGAATGTGTGTGTGGCCGTGTCTTTTGGTCTCGAATTGGAGCATGAAAATGGTATGTTAATTCCTTGTGTTTTTGTATGAAATTACTTGTAAGCATGTAATAATGTACTAAATGTCCAGTGAATTGTCATAAAAATCTAACGTGAAAAGGATTGGGAAAAATGGACTGGAAACGATAACCAAATTTCCAGAAATTTGGAAATTTTGGTCATCGGCTAAACATGGCTAAAATTTTGTGGTTTTTTTGAAATTCTTGTTTAGGTGTAAGGTCATTAGGGATTTAACCCAAGACCTCACCATATGCAAGCTATTGAAAATTTTATAATAAAAGTGAGGTTAGGGGGAATCGAACATGGGTCTTAACCGAATAAGAGAACTTAGAAAATAAATTAAAAATAAATGAGGCACATAGGATTTGAACCCGTGTGTCCTTGGACGAAATTAAGATCTGTACATACAAGAATAAAAAAAAATGAGATTGGTGGGGATAGAACCCACAACCTCTCGGATAAGTTAGAAAATTAGAAGAAAAGCTAAAGAAAAATAATATGAGGTTGTGTGGGATCGATCCCACACCCTCTTGGTCTCAAACGAAAAAGGAGAGAAAAGAAAAAAAAAGGGAAGTGCAGTGATGAGATTGACCTCGGATCCCCCAATCCAAAAAAACAAAAAATTTTAAATCAACAATTAAATACAAGACTAAGTGTTGCTCAGGGATTGAGAAATCGGGTTCCCTTGCCTTACCCCTATGGATACATAATCCTTACGTTGAATAAATTATTTAAATGAATGCTGCCCCTAGGGATCGAATTGAGACCTTGCATACTTACAAGATCAAACGTCTTGTACACATATCTTGGGTAGTTAATGCGTCACTTAGCAACAAATTATGAATAAGACTCATGGCTTGTACGTATCGGTTCATAAGGTCCGACCGTACGTTTAAAATAATTGAATCTAAGATATATTGAATGAAATGATGTGACCCCAAAAGAGTAATAAGAATGTGAAACCCCCTAAAGGTTCAAATTCACACGGCTAATGAAACGAAATGAACATTCACGTCATGGGGTAGAAGTAAAATAATGAAGAGCTAATATGTTAAAGTTAAGTAAGGTTGTTATGACATGATAAGAGGGCTAATATCATACGATATCAAATCTCATATTCGCCTAGCAATGTTACAAAAACCTAACTCACCTATGAGAGTGTAATATTAATAAAGAGACTAGTCTCTTAGAACACTCCTAATGACAATATTGAGATTACTGCAACAACTTAATACGAAGGATGAGATAGGAATCATCTAATGAGCAATGATTACCCCATGGCTAAAGCCAACTTCTATGATGGTTGAGATGAATGTAAATTGGAAACTTTAGACAGAACACCAAGGCTAGAATCAGGAGTCAGGCAATTCCTTCTTTTTGGAAGTCAGAGGTTTGGTGGTAAATCTCAGAGATGAGACTGTCATTTTGGGGTATGGTCTACTTATAATCTCCTAGTCTTTGAACTTTATTCATCCCAACATAGGGTTTCTAGCAGGGTTCATTTCACTATATGCACTACATGTTTTGTTTCAACTTTGCCGTGATTTCACCTCGTTTCGGTGTGGGGTAGACACTGGATTTTCAGGGAGATCACATAATCTATGTCCGTTAAAGTTTAAAGTTCCCAAAGAAGAATGAGGCCACCTCAAGTAACCGCACATAATGAACATGAGATACCAAAGGTGTTTGGATATGATAATCAGAGGTGAACTGACTCAAGTAATGAACTTAGGTCATTTTGGTCCATTGCACATAAAACCCCAAGAAGTCTTAAACAAAAGTCCTAGGGTATATGAATGAAATGAAAATGAAGTACGTATGAATAAATGAAGCATACTTTTTGTGTTAAAGAGGCCTTTCCAAGTTGAGGTCCCTATGTTGAAACCCTCATTTGCGAAGTTCCCTAATGTTAAGTTTGTGTGATTCCAAGGTCTCATTTGTATATAATTGATGAATATGTGATATATGTGTGTGCTATATGAAATATGTTAGTGTTTGTGTGCAATATGAAAAAGAAACAATACATGTTACTCCTCATAGATGAAACTTGTGCCTAATCTTATTTGGCAAGTCCAACTGACTTGGCCTTTTCCATAATTTTATAATTTTATGGGAAGTTTTTGCATTTTCTTAATCAATGCAGTCCTTAGGTGATGTAACTTGCCTACCCCATACTTGTAGTAACAGTTTGTTGTGTACTAATTCAATATAGATTCTCTACTTTTAGAGGTGCAGGTGTAAGGTGGAACGCTAAAGCTTACGAGACTACGTTGAGAAAACTATCCGAAAACGTGGGGCATTCTTCCGAAACATGGTAGGAATGGCTTAGGGGGGACAACATGTCTTTCGAGGATGGTTATCTTTTTATATTCTAGCTTAGACGTAGGTATACATAGTGGAGTAATATTCCACTAAGCAATTTCTTGTCTTACTCATTTTCGACTCGAATTGAGCCATTTTGGCACTTCATATCAGTGCAATATGAACTATTTTCTTCCATTGAAAATGATTATTAGTAGATGTATGTGGGTGGAACTGATGTATATAATTAAATTTTTTTGACTATGAAGTCTATGTAATACTTCGAAGAAAACAAAGTATAAAATTTTTTCGCAGAAAAAATTAGCCTATACGATGTGATAAGGACGTATATAGGCTTGTCTGCGACTTCTGAGAGGTCAACGATGCCGGTTTTGGCTAGGGTATAAACCCCGATCGTTAGTTTTACTTCTAAGAATAACAATGTTCACATCAACCAAATCAGGTAATATCTAAGGTATGGTAGTGAAGTGCACCACTACAATGAATTAGAGACTGCATGATGTGTAGAAACTCTCCCTTATTATGATCTTATCGTGCTTACATTGATGTATGATTTCTTGGTGTTATGAGTGTATCTAACATCAATTCCTTATTTTTTTTAGAACTGGATGATACAGGGGCGCGAACGCTGTCGGTATGGAAGAAAATACGAGCACTGTGGGGGTAAACCAAGTTCTACTACCCCAGCTCAAGCTGGAAGAGTGGCCATTCCCAGTCAACCATTTTGGTTGAACTGATTCGAGGTGGTGTGTACTGGTTTGGGACAAACTACTCAAGCCATGACTGTGCAGGATTAGGCTATCATGGTCGAGGACAACAGACAGGAGTTTCAGCGAAAGAATCCACTATCCCACAACATGGAGAACAAGTTACGAGATTTTATGAGGATGAATCCACCAATATTTACAGGATCTAAGACTGTAGAGGATCCTCATAGGTTCATGGAGGAGGTTCAGAAGATTTTTATGGCAATGGAGGCCACGAAGATTGAGAAAGTTGAGCTGGCTACGTACCAGCTGATGGATGTTGCCCAGGCGTGGTGCAAGATGTGGCAGTATAACAGGGTGTTAGGTGGAAGTCTATCACAATGGCCAGAGACGAAGGAGGTGTTCGGCAAAACAATAGGAGCTTGTTTTTAAGAAAGCCTTTCTAGAGAGGTTCTTCCTCAGAGAGATGAGAGAGGCTATGGTTGAGGAGTTTATCAACCTTAAGCAGGGGTTGATGACTGTGAGAGACTATTCCTGCAATTCGTAAAATTGTCCAGGAATGCCACTTACCTTGTGTCGAATAGTAGGGTCAAGATGAGCAGGTTCCTTACAGGAATCTCAGAGGACATGGAGGAGGAGTGTCGAGTTTCGGTGATCCATGATAGAATGGACTTGTCCAGGATGATGGTGCATGTCTAGAAGGTTGAGGATAATTGGAAGAAAAGGAGAGTACGTGAGGTTAGGAGGCCTAATTCTTTTGACCATACAGGTCCCAGCAGTGGTGGTGGCAGGATCACTTTCAGAGTTCGTGATTAGGCTAGATATAAGAAAGGGCAACAGAGTTTAGGGAACTCTAACTCTCAGAGAAGTGCAACACCCAGATAAGGCAGACCCGAACACAATAAGGGCAATATAGGTGATGTGCAGCATCCCATAAAGGAATGTGGAAGGTATGGACGTATTCACAGTGGAGAGTGCAGACTACACACAAATGCCTGATTCAGTTGCGGGAAAAACGAACATATGGTCAGGGATTGTCCATAGAGTAGAGGTCAGGCTGCAGGTAATGCTCAGCCAAGGCCTGATCCCCAGAATGTTGTTACAGCCGAGCCTCCTAAGAGGAACAAATTCTAAGTCTTGAAGGGCAGGGAGGAGCAGGAGAAGTCTGCTGATGTGGTGACAAGTATGCTGTAAGTTTTCTAAATCTCTATTTATACTTTACTTGATTCAGGGTCTACACTTTCTTTTGTGACTCCCTTGCTTGCTCTTACTTTTGAAACACTACCTAAGGTTTTGCATGATCTCATCGTAGTTAGTACTCCCTTAGAAGAAAATTGAAGAGATGCTAGGGTTCATAAAGACTTCCCGATAGTAGTATGTGGAAAGACTATGTGTGCGGACCTTGTTGAGTTACCTATGAATGACTTTGATATTATCATTGGTATGGACTGACTCCCATAAATGGTTATGCCTTCATGGATTGTCCGAGTAGTATTGTTGAGATTCCGTTTCCCCTAATGAATAGAGCTGTCTGGGAAGGGGTAAAATTTGAGTCGTTCAAGTTCCCTTTAATTTCGGAAACCTGAGAGCTAATAAAATGATGTTAAGGTATTGTTATTCCATCTTCTGAGTGGGTCAATATATATATCATGACATTCCTCCATAGACTATATGCCTGTAATTGAATGAGTTCCCAGATATTTTTCCCTCCCAATAATTTTTCGTGGAGCACCCCTCTCCTCCAGAGATTTGATTTTTGGTGTCGACCTAGATTGCCCAAGCCACACCAAATTAAAACCTCCCTAGATAATTGATACAACTGAACTCAAAGAGTTGAAGTTGTAGTTAAAAGATCTCATTGATAAAGGCTTCATCCAGTCGAGCATATCCCCTTGGGGTGCTCCAGTGTTGTTTGTGAAAAAAGAAAGATGGAACCATTTGGTGCTTTTATCTAGAATCTTTAGTTGAGTTTCCTCGACCCAACAGCTTGCTAAAATTAGCCCACTCCATTTAATCCAAACATCCCAGGCCCATCTTTTGATCCAAAGTATTTGCTCCAATCCCAGGCCAAAAAAATTTCAATCAACCTTTTTTCCCCTTTTCCCAAACTCTATTTTAAATCCATATCCCAGCAGCCCAAATATTCTTAACCCGACCCATTCCAGTCCTTTCTCTTTTCTCTTTCTTCATATTCCATATGTCAATCGTTCTTCACCAAAGGACGAAAGGACAGCTTCCAAAAACTCATTTTTTCTTTTTCTTTTTTCTTTTTCTGCGTCCTAGTACAGATTCGTACGAAGAATAGGTAAGGTGTCGAGATATCAATTATTGGATCGTCCTTGAGCCGAAACGGACGAACCTCGCCCTTTTCCTATTGAAAATCGTACGTTTGGGAACTTCTTCCATCTTGACCGTCATTAGTCCTCAGTAAATTTGAATTTTTATAAAAAAAGGGTATCCCCCTTGTTTTTGCCCTTTTCCCTCCCAAGGAATCGAGCCAAATACTTCATTCTAATATTCTCTCTTGAGTTCATTGTAAAGAGGTTTTTTTTGGAGTCAAATTGGAGTTCCCAAATTTAGAGAAAAGGTTTTTCGAATAGCAATACAGCAAAGACAACGATAATAATATATAAGAGATAACCTTGAAGATCAAAACAAAAGGAGAGGGGAGTTAGCTATAGAAGAAAATAAAGAGCCATTCGAATCAGTCAAAAATTTTGAGTGCAAAAGAAACATTTTGAACAAAAAATTTATTTGAATTTTCAGGTCCACTTTGGGCTCTCACTCACTCACACTTTCGGTTCCAATTCGTCTAGTTTTAGTCGGAGTCCTCTTTGGTGTGATAGTTGTTTGCCGCCGCCTCTACCTCGCTCTTCGTCTCAGCTGCTACTCCGTACAAAGTGAAGTTCTCTTTTGATTCATACTCATTTTGTATGTTTGAAGTCGCTTCGGTCTTCTTCTTTTCCTTTTCCTGTGGATGTATTAATTTCTTTGTAATCGATTGTTGAGGTTGGATGAAGCATTGTTCATTTTTTAGTCGAGTATATTTAGTGGAGGTGAAGCATGAGGAGCGTCCTTTGTATTTTCGTCGTTTCATTTGTAAGTGTTACCTAAAGTCATGAGATCAGTTAATGTGGAGTTCGAATGGTAGTACATCTTTTCTCATTTGTATTATTTCTCCGGTATGTCTTGTTCAAAGAATATAGATTGTATTTTTGTATATTGTAAATGGTATTTTGTGATTTTGTCCTAAAAATAGCATGCTTGCAAACCTCCTATGTCCATGTTTTTTAAAAGAAAATTCCTAGTCAATTCATTTTTTGGGTTATTTGTTACTTATTTTTTTAATTTTAGAGAGAAACTCGAGAGTGTAACTTATATATCTATAATATATTATATGATATTATATATATGGGGGTTTTGATTTGTTTTGGTTGTGCCTTTTTTGTTCCTTAGCAATTTATCTAGTATGTGTTTTACTTGTTTGATCATAGTCTTGTATTGCCTACTTGAAGATTTAATGTTAAGGAAAACATAAAGAATGTATTAACCTTTTGTTTTTAAGTGTGACTGTGAAGGTTCCACAACCCCCTTTCCTTTAATTTTTTTTTTTTAACTTGATTAAATTTTTGACCATCAATTTGTGTGAAGTAAATTTTGTGCTGGAACTTTTAAATGTTTTATTATTTACGTCTATTTTCTCTTTTTTTCTTCTTGTTTCGTTTTTTTTTTTTTTTTTAGTCAGCCATTTTCACAGAGAATGAGTTATTATGTTATTATTTGTTTTCATAGGACTTACCTTTGCATATAATCTTGCCCAGTTTGCTCAAAGCTAAGCTTTCTTGATTGTAATATTTCCTTTTTATCCATCCAGCCTTCAATAACTTATGTTTTTTGTTTACTTTATATATTAATATAGTTTCCTATATTTTATATACACGGTATTATCATTGATATCCTTTATGTCATTATCAAACTAGGAAATTAAATTACGGTCGTTAATGGGAGTTTTGATTTGGTGTGTGTTTATTTCAGATTGGTTCATTCTTCCTCCCAAAAGTGTATAAGTTTGTATCTAGGCATGACCATTGATGTTATTAATAGCATCAGTATCCACTATTTTAATGATCCTGATTTGAGTCAATCGCATGTTGCTTTGTCCCTCAAATGCTACCCAATTGTCTTGCTTGTTCAAAATTTGTTACTCTTTCATACTTCCTTTGCAATCAAGTAAATATTGTTATCACTTAGAGATATCATTGGAGACATCAATATCTGAATTTAATCTTTATTATCATTTTGTTGCATGTAAAACAGTCTGAGTTCACCAAGAACCCATGTTCCCCTCCATATTTTGAGTTAGAGCCATAAAGTTTCAACTCCATTTATCGAGTCAGCCGGCCAAACCCACATACATGAATTCAAGTGAAAGAAATTGATATGGCAGGAGTTGAAGAAATTAGGCCACAAGAGCCTAAAATTTATTCATTCATATTTGTATTATTGTTATTTTTGGGCCTAGTCCCCTTATCGTCTTAATTTTCCGCATTAATTATTTATTGTTATATGTTTAGTCCAGGACAGTCAAAAAATCCAAAATAGGTGGGTCCAAAATTCGGGTCAAGGCAAACAGAACCCAGATTTGGACCCAAATCGCTCTCCCTCTCTCTCTCTTATCTTATTGTCTATCTGTTTGATCTTTTTTGTAGTTAGCTTAAGGTTAGAAAAACTCTAAATCCCCGTCGAATGCCATACTGTTTTATTAACTTAATTTGAACCAAGTCTTAAAAATTAGATTGTTTTTCAATTTTGTAAGTTCCGCTTAGAATAAAACTTTAAGAAAACCACCAGACCTTCAAACCTTTCATAATTTTGCAAATTAGGTAAGGCGGAATGTCCTTAGGTGCTTTCAAAAATCTTCCTAAGACTTATATGAATCCCGTGAAACCGCCGGCTTTAAAGTTTTTAAATGAAATTTTTTTCTGTTAATTCTTTTTAAAACCACAAATTTTCCTTAATTTTTCTTCAAAAATTATGTGGGGACTCTAAAAAGTCAAAAAACTCTTCAAAACAAATATTTTTTGATTTAGATTAACCATAAATTGGCGACTGTTGCTCCGGATACAGACGGGATTCTAACTTAAAAGTTTAGACTTTATTGGTTTATTTGTGATAATTTTTTTACTAGTTTAGCTTTCCACAACTTTCATCAGAAATACACAAAATTTCATTGGAAGGCGATAAACAAATAGTTGGATGCGATCATCCATGTTTTTTTGGTTCTTCACCCATGATTGTTTGTTTTCGACTCGGGTACCGTCAACTTAAAAATCTTCTAGTAAACCTAGGATAAAGCGAAACCAAAAGCAAAATTAAACATTACCTAAGACAACTTATACCCCAGGTGTATTAATTAACATTTCGTAAAATCCCCAACCCCCGTGTTTAAGTTCTTGGACCTTTGCGACACATCATTTTAATGTACATTTGAATGAGGTACGTGTGAAAACCAATTTTGGGGTGGGTAAACGTAATCAGCTTCATTAGTAGATATTGGACCTTTCACGAAGTTTGACATGGTCCCTACAGCGCCGCCACAAATAACGATGTGGTATGATAATCTTGACGAGGATCATAGAAGAACCATCAAGCAATACGTGGGTTTTTCTCTGACGGAATTAATCAAACATAACGGTTTGGCCCTTAATGGGTTTTTAAGGTCCTTACGAGATATATTGGATAGACACAAAATCGGTGGTTTCCATTTTGGTAACCACCGAATTACCCCTACTTTGGAGAAGATAAGAGATTGTATAAGACCCACAGTAGGCACTGGGATGAAAGGAACGCGAGAAACAAGAAACACTTAATCCCCCTATAAGCCTTCGGTAGAAAATATTGCGGACTTGTTTTTTGGTTGGGGAAAGACTTTGCCTACTGGTTGCCAATAATCCCATGTAACATTCAGAGATCTTTATATCCAATTTGGACATTCAAGTTTCTATGCCTTACAATCGAGAGTTCAAGATCTTCTACCAGAGAAATGGAAGGAAATTTGTCTTTCGAGCATTTGGTTGTATCGTTATTGGGGACAATAGTAGTCCCCATGGTTTCAATTCCTGAGTATCACCACCTGAGTTATCAAACTCGCGCAACCTTGTTCAAAGGTGAGAACCAGGCAAAAAGTACGACCCTATAGCCTTCCAATCAACTTGTACTATATATATCGAGCCCTGGAAAATGCAAGAGGGGGCCATCCTACTTCCAAGGATGCAACTTGATCCTTCAATGTTGGATCTTCATCCATTTAGCAAAGGGTGCTGGGACTCGGGAGCTGCTTACTCTTGATAACAAAAACACCCTTAAAGATTTGAATGACATGTTGTACTGGGAAAATATGGACAATAGGAGAAAAAAGGGGAGATGAGCTACAATATTCTCCGAATTGAGAGAAGGAGATCTCCAATGGATGCTCGACTATTTTATCTCCAAAGAAGTCGTTGTGGAGAGCCGAAGACAGGTTGTGCTTCCTCTACCAGGTATTTGGGGAATTCACCTTATGCCCCCTTTAAGAGTCCTTGCGCAGGTCGGAAGGAGACAAAGTGGTACCCAAAGAAGCGTACTATGGCGCTTATGGTTAGGATATTGAATATGAATGAGTTGCACGACGCAACTAAATGTTAGAGAAAAAAAAAAATTTGGAAAAGTGACAAGCGTATGGATAAAGATACCATTGCTCCTGACGATTCAATGATTGATATGACAAGGGTTACAAAGAATGGCTGAGGAAGGACATAAAAAATGTCTACTCCCAAACCCCGTGTAGCTTTCACAATGTAACGGACAGAGAAGCCAAACCAGTTGCGAAGCTACAAGAGATAAAGAAAAATTCCCAAGACGCGTACGCTAAGTTTGTCGAGAACCAAGATACTCTTGAGACGATGACTGAAGAGTTGGAAAGACTAAGTCATTGTTATGATGATTTCAATCCCTGGAATCAAGGAGAAAATCGGAGGATGTGGATACAAATCTTGGAAGATGAAAGAGCATGGGGTGAATGATTCTTGCTGATTCCTTATGGATATATGTTCAGCAATATCAAGACTCAGGGGCACGGTGACAAAGCATGATCTCTGGACAGCATAGTTGAGCTTCACCCCTGCGTGGGGGGTTTTAATATGTAGGTTACGCTGTTTTTTTTTTGCCCTGCGTGGGCCCTTCCTTTATTGCACGTTCAACATGGCCCCTGCGTGGGTTCACATCTTTTATATTTTATCCTCTAGGTTCTCCTTTGTGCAACTTATTATTCACTAGTATAATTTTTTTTTGGGGGAATTTTTATTTCGGTTTTAAAATTCACACGTACATCATTCAAATACGCTAGGCCTATCCTTTGGCACATAGTGTCCCTCTGTATGTGTTTAGGACCGATATCTTGGTGTTTAACTGATTATGTGTTTATGTTTTGCTTATTAATGAGGATACCGTAACCCACTCCTATCTAGAAATTTCCAAAGAAATAAGAGAAGTCACTATTACAAATGTCCGACAAAACCTTTCTGAGTCTGAAGTTTCTCATTCAAAAACCAAATCCTATCTCCAAACCCTAAAACATTCATTCTACCGTGTCAGGAAAGGCAAAAATCACTGCTATAGACAAAGGTAAGAACATCCAGATGGAACACACTGCAGAAGAACTACAAAGGAAGATAAAATAGATCACTCAGGAAATTCAAGAAGCAAAGGAGGAAAGGCTCAGAGTTGACATGGACACTGCATTCTACAAAGCAGGAACCGTGACGCTGGATGAGGATGTGGCATCACAGATGAAGAGAAAGAAAATTTTTGAGATGGAGACAGTGGACTTGCGAGAGAAGTTGGACATACTTCAGTTGAAAGAGCAAGAAAGAGAAGAGAGAGAGGCGAGGATAGAATCGGACACCGCCGCTCTGTTAGCTAAAGAAGATCCAACTTGATAAGGAGCACAGCGTAATGAATAAATTTACCTGCCACGAGAAAGGATTTCACACTGAGGAATAAGAACAATCCTCCATCACAACCTGATTGATAAACTTCTAGAATATGTGCCAAAAAACCCCTCTCTGAGGACGAGCAGATAGTTGTCCCCGACAATGGCGCACCCCGAAGTGACTGTAATGAATACGCCAAAACCCTTTCATCCTATGTTGTCTGAAGGAGGAGACTTAATGCTGCACCAGAAGGGGAAATGACTATCGTGTCGTCATTTTATCCTCTAAAACCTCCATTGTTGCCTTTCAATTTCCTTGTAATGGTAATAAACAAATGAATGAAAATGTTTTATCTTGTACTCGAACTACATTGGTCCTAAATTCTTTTTCTGAGATACGTAGGCAGCCTCTCCATGATCGGACCCTATCTTTAAAAATTTTCATTCTCCCCTTCATGTTATGAGAAGATACAAAGATCGAATCAATGGACGTCAAAGAGCAGCTGCAAGTAGACCGTAACTCAACGTGATTTAGCCTTTCTGCGACAGCGTACAAAACTAAAACAAGCAAACTCCTGCTTGTGAAAAATGTGTTTCCGTCCTCTCTCGTGGGTTGAAGATATCCTCAAACAAAGCAACTTGTGTGTCTATTTGCTCTCTGTTTGATATTATACATTTTGTCAAAATTCTGAATCTTGCCTGGGACAAATCTGCCTTTGAGTTGTTTTTTTCCTTCTCAGTACTTGAACTGATCTTTTCGCTAAAAGCTGGCAATCATCTTATTTAACCAATGATCAAAAGGTCCCGCAGATCCTTTCCCTAACAAAGCTCAGACAAAGAAAAAGACTCTTATAGGGGATAACAAACCGAAGATTAGTCTTCCCTGATGTTTTCGTTGCTCTTCAACCCTCCGTACAGAGGACAAATGAGTTGCTTCTGCAGCTGATCAACAGATTGCAGAGATGCGGGGTGGGAATTGCAATGGTACAGTATGTGCCTTCGCCGGGTTTTGCCCACTAACAGTTGCCTGATGGGAGACCTCCAATCTACTTCCCTCCTCAAATATTGGATCCAACCCAGAACCGCATCTACACCTTGCTCAGATCTATCGGTTATAGATTTTGACGAACCAAAATCCCCAAATATATATGAACAGCCCAAAATCCCCAATAATAACTTCCACATCTTACCAAACTCCACCGTCCCTCCACCAAAAACCCACCCCCAAATGCTATCCCATCCTCAAAAATACCCACCATCAGACGCTCTGCCATCGTACATCAAATACCAAATTAAAACAAAATACTTTCCATCCCCACACACACACCCACAACTTATCAGAATATCTAAGCCTCATACGTAAGCCCACAGAATTATCAAACCACTCAAATGCTCCAGGGTCCCTCTGTATCTCCACCCTACCAAAACGTGCCCTTTCCAAATTCCCGTCCCTGTCGACACGATGGCAGGGTTCTGAGCTGGACAATTAATGGACAGGAAAAGGAGTGGAGGGTAAAAACTGAAGAGGTAAGTCACATACAAGAAGAGCATCAGAAGTCAATGAGGATCTCCAAGCATCCTTGAAATACGTCGTGCTTTGTTATGAAAGACTCTGGTATTCATAGCCAAATTTAGACCTTCCCGCAGGGTTCAAGATCCCAAATTTTGACACTCGGAATAAGTAGGGAACCCTGTGGTTCCACTTGAGAGGCCTACTACGACCACTCATTTGGAGTTGGAAGGGCATGAAGCTTTAGTGATGTGGCTCTTCAATCCACAAGCCAGCCTGTGCGGAAAGCTCTTTAATGGTTCACTCGCATGAAATCATGCAATGGCCAACTTGAATTTATTGGCCAAAGATTTTATCGATCGATGCTCTTACCACATAGAATAGTTCCAGATTGATACTCTTTGGAGAAATGAAGCAAAAATCAACTGAGAGCCTATGAGAATTGGTTTGCCTATGGTGAGAAAAGAAGCGGCAAGGTGATACCGCTCATGTCGAAAAAGAAATCCATTGAAGTATTCCATGCGCTTGCAAGAGCCTGAATATTATGAAGAGTTATGTGTACTCGTTGTAGCAAAGTTTCCACGAGAAATAGTAAAGATTGGTGAACTATCGAGATGTTTTCAAATCAGGAAAGATAGCCCATGTATCCGGCATCGCTGGATCTGTTTTGGTGTTCAGGTTGTTGAAAATGAAAATGGAAGAAAGTTGTTTGCTGTTTTCTTTAGGGGAGGAAAACCCCCAGAGCGTCACAGTATTCCCAAGGTAAGCCTTCTCGACTATCTCAAAACTCCCCAACCAAGCCAACACACAACATGTCATCCCCAATAATCCTCAATAATTTATCAGAAAGGCTACTTTATTAATCCAAGTCCAACTCCGCTATAACCAAAGTCCCACCCCCAAATTACCAAATCCCCATCTTCCCCCATTTACCCATCATCATCCACCCTACAAATCTATCTCTCTACCAGGCAGGGCCGTTGCTCCACTATGCTAACATAGAGTCGAGCTAACACGACACCCCCTCGTGTTTATCAATCAACTCCCCTATACCAATACAAAATTCCCCTCCGAATTACAAAATCTAATCTCCAAACTACCAAACAATCCATATCCTAGAAGCCCAAAGCTCCCCCGTCCGAATACCAAATTATAACTGAACTGATGTTGAACCAATGTCCACACATCACACATAAGCATCTATTACAAGTATTATCTGTTCATGGTGTCTAATGAAAGGGTAATTCTGATCATCACTAATACTACTACTATGCCTGTAAAAGTAATATGCATCAGAGTAAGATGATGTCTTGAACTCGGGCATGACTTGATTTTTTTTGTAGGTGTACTAGTTATGGGCAAGGTTATGGACTTTCCTCTATGCCTTTCACGTTGTCTTGATAGATAGTTTGCTAGGTTTTGGTTTTTCTATGTAACATTAATTGGAATGCATAATTATGTTAATAAAGGTGTAGTTCTTAATGTGTTTATATTAGAGGATTGCTCATATAGTTTACACCTATATCCTTATAATTGCTGTATGACCAGTGTCACCTTAATGTGTTTACGTGAAAGGATTGGCTCACATATATGGTTCACAGTAAATGTATAATAATCTAGTCAATGGAGGGGGGGGCCTGAAATGTGTTCTCAAATGTAACCTAAACTAGAAATAAATGCTTGATATGATATGTCCATGTGACGGGTGTTCTCAAATGATATAGGTTGAATGAACTTTCATCTATTACTTTATGACTAAGCATATGAGGAGTCCTCTTCTAACCCTTCATTTTAATAAAGTAAATATAATAATGATTTTTCAGTAACGGTACTTAGCTTAGAACCGAGTGAACTTCCAGATGACCGTAATACCTTCCCAATGTGGGATGGTAAGTCTCATCACCATGGTCCCTCATAGGTGGTTAGCCTCAGATACGCAAAGATAATAGAGTGATATTTTCCATGTAATGTGCCCTCCAAGTTCCAAAACTAGCTTGCCCCATATATCCAACAGAGTGATATGACTTAGTATGGCTAGCCAGTTGTTAAAGTTCTACTTGCTAAGTAGCAGAACCTTTCAATTGTTGTAGGTTCTACAACACCAAATTTCCCCATTGTTTACACCCCGTTCTTAGTGTCGGTTTAAGGTTATAGTTCCCCAAAGTAAAAATGGACCTGGAAGTGTAACATTCCGAAAGTCCTAAGACATGTTTCTAGATCCTTCCATATGTTTCAAATGGGGTGGTTTTTTTTGGGTTTATACACTGTTTTAAGTTCAAAATAATGAATAGAACGTCATTTACGAAAGTTTTGGGAAATCAAAACGTCACAGAACGTTCATGAGTCCGGAAACATGCTTAAAAGGTCCTAGTGCCCGTAGCCTATTTGACTATGTTTTTTGGACGTTCAGAAATTGATGAAATTTGGTTGAAGGGTGTCCTAAAATTTTTATTAAGTTATTGTCATATGTCTACAACGTCTGGGATACGACTACCCAACAACCAACCAGGGTCCTTGATGCGGACCCTTGCCTTTGGGGGGGTTCGAGGCTGCCTAAGGCCAGTGTCCACAGACGGTTCCACAGACGAAAAAAATTCATGTCAAATTGATGGGATTGATTCCCCCATTATGGAACTTAAGAATTTTTTTAAAGTATTGTTTTAACCAGTATCGACCGAAAATCCGCCAACAAGAAGGCGGGTCCTGTGTCGGCTATTGACACAGATGTTTTCTATCGTGGTCCCTCCTATTCGAGGTGAACAACAAGCATCACATAATTCACATACTTCATATAGACTGTAAGAATGTCCACAACATTCCCACATAAATACCACTATTGGAGGTTGGAACAGGGGGAAAAGATTAAGTGAATTGTATCATTTTCCTAATAGATCTTTGCCGTTACCCTTACTTCACTTACACCCTAAGTACCCTCTAGTACTACTGGTGCATATCAATAGTGTCCATTTCCCTTATCCACACTCAAGCATCACCTTATGGGCACCAAGGTGAACATTGATCCAAACATTCTTAACTCACCTATACCTTCATAAAGCATAGCAATCGTAATGAGACAACATAACTCACATATGACCCAACATACATCAGAAACACATATAAGAACTATTTGATGAAAAACATACACTTAAAGACTATCATACCACTTACAATGCATACTTAACTTCAATTTCATTAACATCATCATTGAGACTTACTCACAATTTTCAATCTAATCTTAGGTATTTCGATGGACAGTTGAAGCCCACCACCTCACACATGCTAGTAAACTCACAAAAAGTCCCATAAGCATCACTTACCTTCATACATCAAATGGCAAGTATATTAGATAAAATTCATACATGGCCAGTAATTCCTTCATCAATAAGTCATACGGCCAAAATCAATGCACATAAAGTGAGACCTCGTCTTATATACCTATAGGACTCAACAATGCACATTATCATAACAAGTAGGTCAATGACATATTGTCCCATGAATGAGAACATATACATAATACAGTATGCATAATAAATATAGAATACCTTTCTAGAACTCCATTCAAAAGTTACTTGTGCACATCATAATCATTCCATACTCCTCACCGTAACTTAGAAAATTCCTATAGGTTATCCTAGTTAGGGTTCATTACCTTTATTCCCATTGTCCATTTTAATTAGGGAAATACCATAGTACCCCTTAAACATACGCCTCAATATCAGAGAACATCTTTATACATACTAACGTCCTATTACCCCATTAACCCCCTAAACATATTTATAACTAATTTTTCCACCCTGTTTTTTCGGCCTACATGGTACTAAGTTGAAAAAAAAGGTCAACACATGAGGGGCAACAAGATATGCCCGTAGAATAAAGAGGTAGAATATTATTTATAAAATAAGTTCAGGGGGTAATAAAACCTTAGTATAGTATAAGTGTGTCTCTGGGATTTCACGCATAGTTTAAGAGGGTACTTGTGCATTATCCCTTTTTACTAAGGAAACCTTTAGCCTTAACCGACATTAAGAACATGGGAGCTAAACATGGAATCCGGTGTGATGGAACCCCACACTAAAAAGAGGTGCTCTACTTACCAAGGTAGAACATTAACATCATGTTGGCATCTAGGTGAATCCACTTGCCAGGTCCTATTGGGGAAACATAGTTAAGGAACTAGGAGATGTATATTGAAACCCTTTTTAATGCCCTTAGGTATTGTAGTTTGCCACCTGGTGAGAACATTTGGTGATGATATCGTGGGTTTCACGGTATTTTTAATGCTTTTCCTACGTGTTAGTGTGTCCAAAAGCCTTTTGTGTACTTAATTTTTATGTAAGTGTGCACGATTATTTGTAGGATACCTAATCTAAAAGATTAAATCGGAGGTTTTGAGCAAGAAATCCAGAAAACGTACCACTACGGGAGCTTGGACGATTTTATCATGCATGCCCTTGACGGTCCGTAGGTGGAATGTAGTGCAGCTGCTGAAGGAAGATGGAGATTCTGTACCAAGTGTGGGGTTATTGAGTGCGTGAACGGACCTCGTTCCATGACGTCCCGTCCTGCCTGGTTCATCATGAGATCAAGAAGTTAGTCCAGTACCCATTCCAAGAGTTCAAGTGTTTTGGAACGGAGACCCTCGCACGAACCGTTGTGCATGTACGAGCCGTCATACATTCTTCCGAGTGTAATAAGTGAGTTAGAAAAATTGCACAACTATGGGACGAAAGGAATCCATTATGGCCCGTCGTCACCACGACGATCCATCGCAGGTCCGTCGAATTCTCGCGTTTTTGGGGACCAGATTTTCCAGCAATAAGTCCTTATTTAATTAGGTTTTTTCTTTTTTATAAATAGTTTTCAAAAAACCTCATTTTTGGTTAGACTTTTGGTTATTTTGAGATTCTTTTTGTGATTAGACTTGATTATTATTATTACACTTTTTTTGGAGATTCTTTAGGTCTTCATTAATTGCAGGAATTGATTGTTGGGTGATTTTTGTGATTTAATCACGGAACTTTTGGATTTATTATTTCCTCATTGAAGTATGTGCAGAATTCCTTAGTGTAGTTATTATATTTTGAATATTGTGATTAATGAGACATATGGTAACTAACTCCAATAACTTGGTTGTGGAACCATAGGTGAATAATGAGGTAAAAAACCTAACTAAAAAACAATTCAAGAATAGGTCTTGCACTGTATTGAGAATTAATTTTCCTTAGAAGTCCTTTTAAAACATTAATTAAAAAGATGCCAACATTAGACCTCTCCCTAATGCTACTTGTTGGACCAAGTAGGTAGATAATAGAAAACAATTATCACATAGATTTAGTGTATACTAATCTAATAGCTATATTGATTGGTAACTAGTAATAACTTAGGTCCAAATAATCGAATACGATCTTAATATGAGGTAAAGGTAAGGTTAGTCTAGCAACACACACGTAGCCAAACCAAGGGTGCGGAGTGAAATTTTTTCTAGTGCCGGACCAAGGATTTTAGAAAACATAACTTATCACTTTGCATGTAAATACTAGGAAAGAAATTATTACTAGTTAGAAATTATCAAGTATGAAACCTGTTGGGAACACGTAAACCCTAAGTTTAGCTTTGATTAATGGTAGAAGGGAAGAAAGGGGGGGGGACAACAGAAGGAGAAGTACAGCTGCGAAGGCCAGGTGAGTAACTCAACATTGTGAAGTGGTTAGTTGTGTCCCCTTTAATTTTGCTAGTTGTTTGCAGTCATTAGAAGTAAAAACCCCCCTTTTTGTTGTCTTTGCTTTCCAAGGAATTAATTACTAAATAGTAGTAATATAGATTCAAGTTAAGTCTACCGATTTTCCTTTCCTCGTGGAACGATCCCAACCTCATACGTTGGGTTTCTTTACTTGAAACGACCCTTTAACTTCTTATTTGGAAGAAATAAGTTTGAGGGGTATCACATTTTGGTGCCGCCGCCAAGGGGTTTGTTTCATGGCTATCTTTGAGGATCCATAATGCCCTATATCTAGGCAAGTGAGTTTGGTGTGAATTTGTGTAGGGGCCTGACTTGGACTTGGAATTTAATAGGGCAAGCGAGTGTTTTCCTCTCTCACTGACAGGAGAGTGCTCGCTATTTTCATTCACTGACCTCCCCGTATAACTTCATTTTCACTTGGAACTAACTGAAGGGACGTTTTCTGCATGCTACTACCGCTCTCCAAAAACTAAACCACAAAGACAGAGTGAACAACTTTGTGGTCACTACCTAATGAAGGCATTTTGTAGTTTCTTGGTGGATAGATTCATCACCTCGTTTTTTAGAACATCCCCAATACCGTATGATGATGAGTCACTAAAGAATTACTTTTACCGATCTCCATGAACACAAAGGTGAGGTTAATAGGAAGTGAGATAGCCAAGAGGAAATACTTCGCCTCCAGTCCACTCACAACCCTCCACAGATGATATTCATGACAGAACTGGACTAGATGAGAACTTGAGTCTTGGTCGGTATTATTAAACATATCACCTAGGGTGCAGACAAATTTTAAATGCAGTATACTACTTTTCTAACACCCACCACACACCAATGATGAATCTATTATGCGGAGGATTCCAAACGGGTAGTAAACGAGCAGGACGGGGGTTTCCGACTGAGTGCCCAGGCTCTATCACGAGATTGGCTCTAAGGTCAGTGCAACCAAGTCTGGATCTATGGTACACTATTAAACATGAGGGTCATTATGTCCTGAGATGGAAACTACAACCAGCCACACCAACACTTCAAAAGGGTACTATGGTAAAAAAAAAATGATTGAATGGGCTCTATGTCCCTCCTCAAAATCGTGAATTTACTCCTAGGGATGGTGTAGATAGTATGGCACGAGTTAAGGATATGTTGCACAAAATGATGAGCAGGTTTGATGCTAATGATGAGCACATTAAAGAGTTAATGATTGATTTAGGGGGTATTGGGCAGAAAGTTGATACACATGCAATATCGATTAAGTAGATCAAGTTGCAAATGGCTCAATTATCTGCGACTGTGAACACACGGCAACCAGGCACTCTTTCTAGCAACATTGTCCTAAATCTGAAAAATGATGAACACTATATGGCAATCAATACTCAGGGTGGTAAGCAAACCATTGACCCACCTATGCCATCTAATAAGGTAAATGTAAGGGTTAGTATCGCAACACAAGTAGCCGGGACCAAGGTGCGGAGTGAAATTTTCTAGATGCCGGACAAAGGATTTAGAAATACATAACTTATCACTTTGCATGCAAGAAACTAGGAAAGAATTGTTATAGTTAGAATCATCAGGTTATTAACCTGTGGGGAACACGTAAACCCTAGTTACTTTGATTAATTATTTAAACTCCAACATTTGAAGTTGTTAGTTGTCTCCTTTAATTTAGCTAGTTATTTTCATACATTTTGAAGTAAAAACCCCCTTTTTATTGTCTTTGCTTCCAAGGATTTAATGACGAAATAGTAGTTAGTTATTTTCAGGACATTTTGAAGTCAACGGAACGCACCGACCCCTTGTTTATGGTCTTTCTTTCCAAGGGCGATTTATGACTAAATCGTAGTAAATAATAGATTCAAGTTAACTCTGAACTATTTTTCCTCGGGGAACGATCCCAACCTCATAGTTGGGTTTTTTGCTTATACAACCGCTTTATAACCTTCTTATTGAGAAGTAAGTTGAGCATATCATGGTGAACCTGACTTTCCCGCTAAGTTCACTAGTGCTAAGCTGAGTTCCCTTTTAAAAAATCCTTTATTAACATTACTTTTTATAAAAAGAGGCTTTACGAGACTTAACTCCTCATATAACGCATAGATCATAGGTTTATATATGAGAATTGTCCTTCATCAATCAACCTAACCTGTGAGAATATCCTGTCACTGGACTAACCTATCTAAGTTTTAGAGTACCGTTACTGCAAACCATGCAAAAGACCCTACTGTTATTAATTATCATAACTGCTTCATTTATCATTTCATGTAGCGTATGTTATACTTATTGATAAGACTTTCACATAAACACCATTTGGACACTACCTATTCAATACTCTGTCATATTCATTACTTGACATCAAATATATACTTCATGTTCATAGCTTAATCACACATCATATTCATGTACAAAAAATAACCCTAGGAATTATCCTATCAAGGTACCATTGCACATGTATACGGCAATGTACCATAATACCCTTGCCTACAATAGTACAGCCTATCAAGTGCATCCTAGATAAGCTACATTTTCATACTTTCCCTGGACATATCCTTACAATGCATGTAGTAAACAATGATACATTTAAACTATCCTTTTTCATTTATCACTATGAACATATACCACTTATAGATCTGCATAGTGTGTGTACATTGGACAACATGATCACATAAGGCAATTAAATAATTATTGAGTGGCAGCCCATCTCGACCGGATCACAATGCACATATACATGTCCCATTAACCATAAGACACAATAACCATAATAACATAGGACAAGACTTTTCATCATGGATCTACGACTCCTAACATTGGTTAAGACCACACATTCATATAGGGGTACATAGGTATGTGGTTATTAATAAATAGAACTTCATCAATGATAAAAATATAGACCACACCTAACCTTAACATATTCATTAAATTGTCATAACATCATCAATGTATCCTAGATCATGAACTAGAAAGAAAGACTAGGAATTACTTCACATGTGTAATCATCACAACCACACTTCACAATATAATTACCTTCAAGTCCATGATCACATCACATATAAATTTACAAAAATTTAAAAACCACCACCATAAGTGTATCATACAACAAAATGTACAATACATCATTAATTCTACACAAATTAGAGAAATCTAGGTCAATCTTACCAATTCTCGAAGCCTCAATCATCATGGATCAATACCCATAGATTCATCATCAATTTATATAGAAAACAATAGTTATAGATACATTAACACAATCAAAATCACAATCTATCAACATCTCAACAAGATCACCGACCCTATATTATAGCTAGTGGTAGAATTGCACGGAGTGGATCATCGGTTCTTCACTTGAAATGTAACCATTGTACTCAAGAGGGGTTAGCCTCATAGACCAAAGGGCATAGAGTGATATTTCCATGTATGCCTCCAAGTTCCATAACTATGATTTCCCTATAGGATCTATCAAGTGATATAACTTAGTATGATATCATGTGTTAATGTTCTACTTTGGCTAAGTGGAGAACCTTTCATTGCTGTAAGGTTCTACAACACTAAATTCCATATTTAGCACCCATGGTCTTAGTGCAGGTTAAGGCTATAATATCCCTAAAGTAAAATGGACAATGGAAGTAAATTACTATGAATCTAACTAGGATGACCTAAAGGAAGTTGCTTAGGATAGGTGAGAGTATTGAAGTTACCTATGCATTTCACAAGTAGCTCTTTAGGAAGTTCTAGAATGGTTTTCTAAGGTGTATGATCATGTTTATGTCTTTATGCATGGCATTGTAGTATTTGTCTACTTGTTATGAAGATGTTCATGGTATAATTACTAACGGGTATATATGATGAGGTCTCTCCTTATGTGCATGATCTTGATCTCATTGGCTATATGAATTTAGGTCCTACTTTGGTTTGCATTTATTTCTGTATTATTTATGCTGATGTGTGACGTACTTGTTAAGAGAGTTTTGGTCTTCTGATAGGTTTAACTAAGATTGTGTGAGGTTTATAAGCTTACATGCACATTGCATTATACACTTAATTAGGAGTGTGAGTAAGGTCATATGTTTGGTCTAATGTGTATATGTGCCTTGTTATATAAAATTGTCCTATGAATGTATATGTTGAGTTGAAAGATTGCATGTATGATTCACTTGGGGTCCTAAGGTGATTCTTGAGTGAGGATAGTGGAATGGGACATTATTCATGCATTGCACCAAGCATCACTAGAGGATTACTTGAAGAGTCACAGTGTTAGAAAAAAAGGAGTTCACTGTAAAGGGAACAAGAGTTCACTGTAAGTTACTTTAAAGTGGCCCTAAAATGCCTTAAATGAAATATATGATTTTATATGATGTTTAACCATTAAATGTACCTAAATAAAGTATGTAAATGGTATAATGGTTATTGCATTTAAGTTTTATGAAGTTTTACAAAAAGGCATGATGCATGGTTTCAAGTAAAATGTCCCTTTTAAATGCATGGTTTCCATACTTAGTACATTCTTGTAATAACTCCATTCTTCTCTACCTTTTTACAAAAGTGTAGCTTATGGATGCTTAGAGGTTGTCTCTATTGTGAGAAGCTGGTTATGTGCTTCCCAAGCTCAAGGAAAAATGGATTCATAAGTTCAGGATTTCCTAAATGTCATTGTTTTTTATGTAATGTTTTGTAATAACTTATTTAATGGATTACTTTATAAGGGTCGTGTCCCTAATGTACTCTAATGATTTTGAATCTATGATGGCAAGTGACTTAGATTCTAACTATGTAAATATGATATATATATTATATATATATATTATATATTATATATATATCTATATATATATGGTGAATGTTCTTAGCATATGATGTGTATCAATTTTTTAATTTTTCCTAACTTTACCTATGAAATGCATGAATGATAACTATTTGCTATTATAAACCTCCGAGAGGTCAAGTACGCCATGTTACTCTAGCGGGTGATCCCTGGTCGTGACAAACATGGCATCAGAGCTTGAGATTTATAAAAGTGGTTTTATGTTCCAAAAGTCTCATATTTCAAAATCTAGTAGTCTCGTTCATCAGTGGTGAGTCACGACACATCCATGGGCAAGAGGCTATAGGACGATAGAGTTTTCCTTCTTCATTATTCTCATATCGTTCCATAAAACTTAACTCTATAAGATTTCACTCTTATGTTTTCTTGTCCGATGGTCTTTTAGATGTGATTGCTTGGATGAGATGGTATGACTATGCTTTAGGGAGTAAAGGTGAGTTCAATGCTTATCTTGGTTTTATGTTTTGATAAGTATGTGTGAAGGTGAACTTTGGTTTATGTTGATATAATTCCCTTCGTGGATTCAGATGAAATCTATGTGAAATGACATGTTATATTTAGAAATGTATGTCATGATATGGTTAAAACATGTTAGAAGTTGTTATGGTCAAAATGAGTCTATTTTGAAATGGTGTGTTTCCATATGGTTTTATATGATGATAGTTCTATGATATGGGTTAGACTTTAAATGCTTTGAAGAATGTATTAAATGGTAAAGATGCATGTTGCCTATATATGTATAATGGTTTAAATGTGGCTCTTTGTATATGGGTGGTTCTTCATAGTTGCCTTGTTTGGGTAAGAGTCTTTTGTATGGGATTGATCCTAGAAGTGAGAGTAGCATGACCTAACTTGTGTGTTATGGATTTCCTTTGGGTGTCAAGCCTAGAGGGATGGGTATGATTGAGTTAGTAGGCTCCTTGATGTGAAATTAGGAATGAAAAACATTGATGTTAAACCTTCTTGAGTGAAGTGTATGAAAGGTTGGGTTTAACTTGGTTCGACCTCGGTGTTTAAGGGAATGAGGTTATTAGGAATACCCCAAATGGGGGATAGTTAACCTAATGGTAAGATGTTAATGTTTTTTTTGTATTCCTAGGTTGAGTTACTGTAATTCCTTTTTAGGTTGGTAATCCCTTCAAGGTAATGGTGATGAAGGTTCATAAGCTAAGATCCTCTTGAGGTTGGGTATATTTGCTCTTAAATGGGTTTTCCCTAAGTGGGGGTTGGTGTGAGTAGTAAGGTTGTAGATATTTCTATTTTGTCCTTCTATTCTTACTTGAGCTTGAAACTAATGAGTTCCTAGAAGCTTGTTCATGATATAAGTCTTGTATTAAAGTATGAATTGCACATTCTCCATATGTTAGGTATGTTTTTGAATTGAACATTTATGTTAGTATGTTGCAGAATTTTAAAATTGCATGAAAAGGATTTTTTTGATCAATGGTGTTTTCTCGTGTTGATTGGGCATCTTGGATTACGCGAATTGTACATTCTAACTTCGCTGAGAATAAGGTAAGAACATGTTGCAGTCGACTTTTGTGTGTAAGGTTTTAGCCTTATAATGAGAATTGAGCCTCATTAAAATGAAAATGTTGAGTCTCTTGAAAATTATGACTTTATGTTTGAAAGAATGATTGTAGGCTCACTCTTGAAAGTTAAGGCATCTTGCTAGTGTCCTTGTGTGTGCCTATAAATTGGTGACTTTCCCAAGTTTGATGCATGTATGAAGCCTAGTGTTTATGCTCATGTATTAAAATTTTGTAAAAGGCTTCCTATTGTTTGTGGGATGTGGTTGGTGGGGAGTGAATTACATTTGGACGTTCATTAGGAAGAAAGTATGAACATGCTTTGGTGAAAAATTTGAGAAATTCTCATTTTTTTACAGTAAATTTTTCCTTGTGCCTTGCTTGGGTAAGGACTTATGAGACATGTAAGTGTGTTGAGGAGAAGGAAATTCCTCCATGGATTCCAAATAAGCATGGTCTGGCTGAGTATGCCTTCATGCACTAGGTCTAATCTATAAAGATCCTTGTTAATTTTAACTTGATCAAAGTCTAGGTGTTTGAATATGAGTGCTTTTTTGATTCTTGAATGATGTTGAATTTTACGCTAATTAGTGACTTGAATATAGTGGCAAATACCATGTTAATGATTAGCTTCTTCCTATGAACATGACAAGAAGCGTACGTGTTTGATGGCATTTGAAAGTGAGTGCATAAAGGTTTGATTTGCTGTGTTGATTGAGTGCTAAATGTTCTGAAAGTTATACTAACTTATAAGGATGGTGCCTTGATTCTATGTGATGATATTATGAAATGTTTGTGACCTGCTAGATGATTCATTCACGTCCTTGTTTGTGATAAGTGGTTCCAAGTGTATTCGAGGACGATGTTCCCATTGGGGTATTGTAGACCCCCTAAATGAGATAAGGTGTCTAGAGACTCACATGTACCTATAAGCTTGTTAACATGTTAATTATGTGTTTTAAAGTATGAATGATAGATCTGAAGTCATTTGGAAGTTAAACATACAAGAACATCCAACACATTCGAAAGATAGCCCTTTAGACGTGCATGGCGATTTGAGTGTGCCTAGCATGTTTAAATGTGTTAGGAGTGTTTGTTTTTTGTGAAACTGTTAAGGAAGTTCCTTTACATGTGAAGTTGTGTATTTACATTTGAACGGTTTGGGTACGACTCCCTAAGGACCCCAAAAAAAGCCCTTAAGGTAGACCCAAAGGTTGTTGAGACACTACTTTGGCAATGTCAATCAACGGAGCCTTATCACACCTCGTCAGTTTCCTTACGCCCCGTCGATGGGAGGGGCCTAAACGACGTCCTATAGTACGGTCCGTTAATGGACCTACTGGGTGTTGATGGGTTCGTCGATGCAAGCTATTCAAAACTACGAGGCGACTGTTTTTATTAAAGGGTGAACGGGAAATTCACCCCATGCCCTAACCTGACCCTAGGTGATTTATTTGGTTATTTTTGGGTGTATTAAGTTGATTAAAATCGTTATAACTCTATGATTCAATATTAGTTCCCTCTCCCAAAATATCCTCTCTAGAAACCTCCATTGGAGATGAAGCTCAAGAACAACCATGGTGATGGATTCTAGAGATTTCTTCATCAAGTCTCAGTGGATTTCTTCTACAATGAGGTATGTTGATACTTCATCTCTATATAACCTTTTTCATATAGAGAGTTCTTCTCAATGTTTTCAAGGAGAAATTATGATCAAACTTCTTATCTATCTATCTATCCATGGGGTCTTTAACAAATTGATTTCAAAAGTTTTCTTATGAATAATTGTTGATTATATGTTGATTTTAAAGTGAATTTCAATCCAATTCCATGTTGACCCATAAAACTTGATTTAGCCTAGGTATGGGCTTTGTATTCTGATCTTATATTGTAAATCGAATTGTGATTCAATTATGTAACAATGTTATATCACTGCTTGTATGATGTGTATGATGGTGATTTGTTGATGATGCTCCTGTGGAATTCAAGGTTTCAAGTTTGGAATACGATTAACCTATATGTAGTATCTTATGATCTTGATGCTGAATGATTGTTATTTGATTTATTATGATGACTGTATTAGCTACTGCCTCAATGTAATGTGATGATAAATAGGTGTAATTGGTGTAATTATACATCTAATTGGTAAGGATTGACCCTAGGTTTCTTCTAATCTATAGATTGATTAATATAACGTACATGATGTGATTCTCTATTCTGATGGTATTGAAGCATGATTTAGGTTAGGGTTTTTATTTTCTTTATAGCTACTCCCTACTGTTATATTGGTTGTGATTTTAATTCATGATCAAGGCGGGAAATGGTGAGTGATCTAAGTTTCTCTTACAGTCTAAGTTGATGTGAGGAAGGTGGTGTACTTGATATAATCTTGATCTTATTATGATTGATGCATGCTTTCGATTATGTTAAAGTACATTTAGTACTGCCATATACTTGAATTGTTGATGAAAAAGGAGTATTGATCAATGATAATCAAAGGTTGAGGAATTGGTAAGATTGCCTACTTTTTTTTTACTTTTCTATAGTATTATGGATAGAATTGGCCTTGGATGGCATTATGTGGATATATGGTCCACTTATGGTGGAGGTGTTTACTTTTTGTCAATATATATATGTATTGATTATAGCGTTGAAGGCAACTTGATGTTATATGAGTGTGTGGTTATGATGATCACACTATGTGAAGTCTATGACTAGTTTCCTATTTTAGTTGTGATCTAGGTTGTATGACTATTGTATACGCATGTGTATGCATATGTTAGGGATAGGTGGTGGAATGAATACTTTTTCCTATGACGAGGTTTCCCTGTTTGAGATTTTAGACAGGCAGTGTGAAGCGACCGAGCAACAAGGAGTTGCCACATTGACGATATTGTGGAGGAACCATCTTTGTTGAGGTGCTACTCTGTGTGGCGGCCGAGCCAATATAAATCCCGCTCTCCTCACTTTTAAGATCTTGAGGTTAGACTTATAATACTCTTATATCCTAAGTTTTCCTTATCTTATCTATTCTTCTTTGTTGCTTATTGCTTGTACTGTGTAAAGTACTTATCTTATTGTCTATGACTGGAATGTGTAGATGATTAAAAATTTGTCATCGTATTTCGGGTGTGAATGTTCCTAGGGGGGATATATGGTACACCCAAAAATGATTGTAGCTAAGTAATTCCTAAAGCCGTACCTAGAATGCCCTAGATTGAGCCAGATTCTACGGATTGATGCTCGCTAGAACCAGACCTCTGAAACCATGTACCAGACAAGCCAACCAACTTGGGTAGTAGTTGACTAGACAAGGTTGGGTCATGCCATGTAGGGCACCCGAAATATTACGATTCCCTTGATTATCTTGACCGACTTTACGGGATAATGTTAGGTTTTGGAGGGTCAGGGTCCATATGTCTTTTCCAGGCCTAGGGGAAATTAGATTTTTGTAATTAAAAAGAGCTCCTAGTTGGACGAGCGTCTTCATTAAAACTCCTATCCTACAAGCTTACTCTCACTCATCTCCACTCTCTTTTCTCACGCCTATCAACTCTCCTTTCTCACCGCTCATTTATCAGTAAGTAGAACAAAAAAAAATCAAAAAAAAAGCATCACTCTCTTGACGAACTTGTACGCTAAAACTTAATTCAATATTAAACTAAAAATGAAAAGCAAAAATATTTTTCAAATATTTTGCGCGTGAGGTTTCATTGGAGAAGATTTGTTTTGGTGGGGTTGGAAGCACTTGAGATCAGGTTTGAAAGGTGTTAACCAATGCAAAAGGTATGGGTTTTCTTCCTCTTGGTCCCTTTCTCAAGAGACCCCTAAGATTCAGTCGCATTCCAATTCGAAAACTAGGAATGTTCCCCTTTGCATGTACCTGTCACTAGCTCCCATCGATTGTTGTAGGTTGGGTATGTTTGCTGGTAGAATTTAGGAATGTAACGTGTTTTCGTGATGATTATGTTCATGTATGTATGTTCAGAATTATGTGATGATAAACGTGTGAAATGTGTGTGTGTGGCCGTGTCTCTTGGTCTCGAATTGGAGCATGAAAATGGTACGAATTGGAGTATGAAAATGGTATGTTAAATCCTTGTGTTTTTGTATGAAATTACTTTGAAAAAAAGCATGGAATAATGTACAAAATGTCCAATGAATTGCCATAAAAATCTAACGTACAAAGGATTGAGAAAAATGGACTGGAAACGATGACCAAATTTCTAGAAATATGGAAATTTGGTCTCGGCTAAGCATGGCTGAAATTTTGTGGTTATTTTACAAAAAATTTTAAGGTGTGAGTCAGTAAAGGGATATGCATTGCACCAAGACCCAACCATATGCAATCTACTGAAAATTTTATAATAAAAGTGAGGTTAGGGGGAATCGAACATGGGTCTTAACCGAGTAAGAGAACTTAGAAAATAAATTAAAAGAAATGAGGCACATGGGATTCGAACCCATGTGTCCTTGGTCAAAATTAAGATAAAAATAAATAAAATGAGGTGGGTGGGTATCGAACCCACGACCACTCGGATAGGTGAGGAAATTAGGAGAAAAGCTAAATAAAAATAAAATAAGGTTGTGTGGGACCGATCCGATACTCTGTTGGTCTAAAACGAAAAAGGATAGAAATGAAAGAAAAAAAGGGAAGTGTAGGTTTTGAGGATTGACCTCAGGTCCCCCACTGCCGAAATTTTAAATCAAAATTAATACAAGAATAAGTGTTCTCAGTGATTTGAAATCGGTCACTTTCCCAAATCCATTTGATACAGAATTCCGTACGTTAATAAATATTTAATGAATGCTCCCCATAAGGGATCGACTTGAACCTTTCCATACTTACAAGATGTCTAAGTCTTGTACCCACATAATCTTGGTAGTATGAGTCACTAGTGACGAATTATGAATGAAGCCGTCATGATGTACGTATAGTTTCATACGTTCCAGAGTACGCTTAAAAATAATTGAACGCTAAGATTATGTGACGAAATTATGTAACCCCAGAAGGGTTAAGTAAGAGGTGTGAAACCACTAAAAGGCCAAGTGCAGTGTCATGAAAAAATGACATTCACGTAAAGGGGGTGAGTATCATTAAAAACTAATATTTTAAATTAGATGAATGTGGTGCCAACATGATACGGTTCTAATCTGAAAGAAAGATCATCTCAAATGAGCCTAAGCAAATGTTACCAAAAACTATACTCACCTAGAGAGTGTAAAATTAATAAAGAGACCCAGTCTCTAAGAAAACACTCTAATGACAGTATGAGATTATGCACACTTAATACTAATGATGAGCTGAGAAATAATCTAATGAGAAATGAAAATGCCCTCCATGATACAAGCAACTCTATGATGTGTGGAGATCGAATATAAAGAAACTTATACGGAGCACCTATGGCTAGAATATGAGTTGGCGTTTCGTGCGGGCTGAGGTGGGGTGGCGGGAAGGTAGAGTTGGTCTCGTTTGGTACGTTCTCATTGAGATGAGACTGTCCTTTTTAGCGGCAGTAATAGTTCTCCTTAATCTTCCTAGTTCTTTGAACCTATGCTTCAACATAAGGTTCCTAGCATAGTCAATTCCCTATATACGCTAGCATATTTTTGGTTCACTTTGGCTGATGATGTCCACCTCTTTTTCGGGTGGGGTAACTTGGATTTCATGATCTCACATGATCTATTTCCGTTAAATTGTAAATTTCCCAAAGAAAGCTAATCGTCCAACCTCAAGTAATTTCACACAATTAAATATTATACTAAAGGTTTTTGTATAGGATAATCAAGAGGTGAACTAGACTCGAAAGTAATGACACTGAGGTCATTCTTGGCATTGCATAGTGGAACACCGATGAAAGTCCTAACACAAAATACTATGTATATGTGACTTAATGAAAATGACTACGTATGAAATAATGAAGCAGACTCTGTGTTTTCTAAAAAGGTCCCTCAAGCAAGTTTGTAAGTTCCGTCATATTGTTAAGGTCCCTTAGTTTGGGCAGTCTAATGATATGTCCGTGATTCCAAGTTCTCATGGTATAGAATAGATGATATGTGATATATGTGTGTTCTATATGAAATATGTTATGTGATGTGTGCAATATGTTATGTGATGTTTGGATAGGCTTGTGTTAAGAGTTACACTATTTATTGTGACACATCTAGGGTTGGTTTGGGTTTTGTTCTTATGCAGGGTGGTAATGTAATATCCTATGTGTCAAGACAGCTCAAGGTTCATGAGAAGAATTATCCCACACATGACCTGGAGTTTGCAGCTGTGGTATTTGCATTGAAGTTGTGGAGGCATTACTTGTACGTGGCGCATATGGATTTGTTCACAGACCACAAGAGTCTCTAGTACGTGTTCAACATAGATGGGTTGCCTTTTGTCGCGAGATGGTTGGAGTTGTTGAAAGACTATACATGAGGTGTCCCTACATTATGGGAAGTAAAATGTTGTAGATGATGCTTTGCGTAGGTTTGAGCATGGGGATACATCCCACAGTTGAGGATGGGAAGAGGAGTTGGTGAGGATGGTACACGACTAGACAGACATGGTTGTGCGCTTGATGGACTTCTATTAGTGGGGTTTTTCAGTTCATCCTAGTTCTGAATCATCCTTGTAGTTAAAGTCAAGAAGATCACGTATCGTGCTCCTTATTGATGGAGTTAAGGACTAAGTTGCTGATAAAGATTTGAGTCCTTTGCTTGCGAGTGAACGACATACTTAGTACGCCAGGACAGCCGGTGTGTAACACCAGATGTGGCTGATTGCTGACCAATAGTGTTGGTAAGAGGCCTCATGGAGCTGTCCAGTAATTCGATACATCCAGGTTTTCCACCAAATGTATCATGACTTCAAGCAAGATCTATTGGTGGGATGGCATGACGAAGGACATTGCTGAGATATGTGTTGGCCATTGGTTTGTCCTAATTGTCAGCAGGTTAGGCAAGCACTTAGCCTGGTGGTCTCCTCCTTAGATGATTGGTGTCCCAGCTTGAAACGGGAGCCATTAACATCAAACATGGGAATTCGTGGTTGGTCTTCCGAGGACTAGAACAACACATGACTCCATATGGGTTTATTATGGACATGAATGACAAGTCCTGCCCCGTTTATATCCCTTTGAAGTCTACTTACAGGGCTGAGGTTTTGCTAGGCTCTAATGATGAAGATTGTGAGGAGGTGGCAATGGCATTCTTTATCTATCACTTTCGGAATAAAAAGATCTCAGGTGTCACACGCATTTCTTCTAGAGATCTCTTCCATAAGATTTTTTAGGCAAGCATTACAGCTTATTACTGCTTTCATCCTCAAATAGATGGTCAGCAAGCGCACCATTCAACATTAGGATTATACAACGGTGCCTTGGAACAGGCGGGGAAAAGACTGTTTTAAAGCGGAGGGAAACATGAGGGTGTGTGTGCTTACTTCCAAGGTATGGAGAAGACCATCTTCCATTGATAGAGTTCTCATATAATAACAACTATCACTCCAGCATTGGGATGGCACCGTTTGAGGCACTGTATGGTAGAAGGTGTAGGTCTCCAGTTTGATGGCTCGAGGTTGGAGAGTCATCCATTTTGGGTCCACAGATCATTCATGAGGCCTTAGAAAAGGTCAGGGTGATTAGGGACAGGTTGGCTACTGCTTACAGTTGGTAGAAGTCTTATACAGATAATAGGAAGTGGCCCTTAGAGTTTGAAGTTGGTGACCAGGTCTACTTTAATATATCACCCATGAAGGGGGTGATGAGCTTTGGCGGGAAGGGGAAGTTGAGTACGAGGTACGTTGGTCCATACAAATTTCAATCGTGTGGGTGAAGGTGGACTATGAGTTGGCGTGCTTCCTGCAGCGATGCTTAATGTTCCATCCAGTCTTTCATCATGTTCCCTCTATGTTAAAGAAGTTTCCTTGTGATCCAATGTAGATTCTTTCTGTTGATGATTGGGGGTTAAATGAATACTTGTGCTAAGGAGTTTCCTGTGATAATTTTTAACCGGGCAGGTTAGCGGCTGAGAAACAAGGAGTTGCCACAACGTGAAGTATTTGTGGAGGAACCATCTTGTTCGGGGGCTACGTGGAAGGCCCTAGGACGATATGAAATTCCTGCTATGCTCATCTTTTCAACTCGTGAAGGTAGACTTCCTACTCTTAAAATCTAAGGTTTGGATAGGGTTTGTCTTTGCTTATCTCCTCTATTTTTTGGTTCTATTGCCTTACTCTAGTAGTACTTATGTGTCGGCTATGACTAGAATTGTACGAAGGGATACGAGGGGATGGATAATCTACAAGTGTAGGTCTTTGGTGGCAATCAGTGTCCCTAAGGGTGGGGGTGGGGATCACTGTATACGCAGCGTAGCGCTAGCGGGGCGAATAGTAGTTGTTCTTCGGTACCTTGCTGTACATGGGCTAAGTAATTTCTAAGCGTACCTAGAATTTCTAATTAGACTAATTCACGCATTGAGTTGTATGCACTTGATAACAAGGTACCTCTTAACCTAGTAGCATGCCAAGCCCAACCAACTTGGTCCTAGTCTGTTAGTTGACCTAGGCAAGGTTGGATCCCGCCATGGTAGGGCACCTGAATAAGATTCACCCGGATGAGTCTGTTAACCGGACTTTGAAATGTTAGGTAATGCTTCAGTTTGGAGGGGCTTTATGGTGTAAATGGTCTTTTCCAGGCTAGGGATATTATATTGTTCATTACCACCCTAAGTATTCAATTAAGTTATTAGATTAATGTAATTAGGAACGCTTTGTCCGGTCCACCCGATTTGACCCGGTTCGCGAGTTTAACTCTTACTCACGGGTTCGATCCTTGTTAGAAGCAATATTAAGTTGAACATTAATTGGCATTAATTTATTCTTGATTTAAGTAAGTCTGTGTCAGTTATTGTAATTTCACTTAAGCCTTAGATAAATTAGATTTTTTAATTTAAATAACAAAGAGTAGTCGCTTTATTTTTAGCTAACGTCTTTACTGTAAAACGTCCTGACTCCTATTGTCTATCTTACTCTACTCCTCACATCTCTCTCACTCTCATTAGCGACGTCTCTCCACTCGTCATTATCATGCTTCATCATTCATTATACGATGTGATCTATGAAAAGTGTCATCACGTTCTTGAAGAACTTGTACGCAAAACTCAAAAGGAAACTAAACTGATAACTCCACGAAAGCAAAACATGTTCTCGACGGTGGGTGCGCGTAAGGGTTCTGGGGAGTGAAAGCATTTTTTTTTTGTGGGAGTTGGCAGTGCATTTGGATCAGTTTGAAACCGGTTTGTGAACGACATAAAAGGTATGGGTTTCTCTCCGTCTTGGTCCCTTTCCAGAGAGACCCACTTATTGATTCAGTGTCATATTTTAATCTGACAAAACTAGGACATAGTTTCCTATTTTTGTATGTTCCTTGTCACTAGGCTCCCATCGATTGTTATCGTTGGGTTTGTTTTCTGGTATATCATTTATGGATGTAACCGGTGTTTTCATGATGATTATTATGTTCATTGGTGTAGGGGCTATGATTTATGTGGATTGATATAGTATGTCCTTCCCGAACTAATCTGTGGAAAGGGTCCATGTTAAATCGGTGCGTTTTTGTATGCGATTACTTGTGTGGTTAGTAATTATGGTTATGTTCGTGGGAGGTGTGTGTGATGTGAAGTGTATTGGATGAAAAGTCTTGGCAAAAGTTAACCACTAAAATGGCTGCATAATAATTGTAAACGAAATTCCAGGTGAAAATGTCTAGAATCTACCGTATAAATATTGGGAAAAGGTGGACTGAAAACAGTGGACGAAATTTTCCGGATATATATTTGGGATTTGATCCTCGATTGAGTTTTGGGTTTCAAAGAATCTTAGAAATGTGTGAGGCCATCATGGATTGAACCCAAGAACTCACTATAGTAAGCAGTCTGAAAATTCAATAGTGGAATAGGGTGAGGGGAAATTCTAAAATAATGGGGTAAGTCTCAAGTTAGAAGAATGAACGAGGGAAACACAATAAAATGAGGTGTTGGGATCAAACCCACAACCTCTGATAGGTTGAGGAAATTAGAGAAAATTAAATAAAAGTAAAAATAGGTTTGGGCGGAATCGATCCCACACCCTCGTTTCGGCCTTCAAATTCTAAAAAGGAGGAATAAATAAAGTTTATAAACAAACGAAGTGTAGGGGTTGGGGCGTTTGTACCTCGGTCCCCCAATCCAAAATTTTAAAATCAACAATTTAATATATCTAAGTGGTGCTCAAGGATTTGAAATCGGTTCCCTTGGCCCAATCTCCATATATGTGAATACATTAGTCTTACGTGCTAAATAATTAATGATGACGCATATAGGAATTAAACTTAAGGCCGTGCGGGCATATACTCACGATGCATAAGTCTTGTACCACTTTTAATCGTGGGTAAGTATAATAACTTAGAAGAATTATGACGAAGCTCATGGCGGGAATTGTAACGTATGGGTTCATAGTGCCAGTTAGGTGGTTATAAATTTAAGTGACCCTAATATGTATGTGTGGATGAAGTTATGTGACCCCAGGAGGTTTTAAGTATATAATCTTTGTGAAACCCACTAAACGGCCAAGTGCATTGGCATATGACGAAATGACATTTCACGTAATGGGGTGAGTAATAAGTGAAGAGGCTATTATGCTAAAGGTTAATGAATTGGTGACAACATGATAAAGGATAAATATGAAGATGATATCACTCTCAATAAGCCTAATAATTGTTACCAAATATCGTACTCACCTATGAGAGTGAAAAAAACTAATAAAGAACCTGTCTCTAAGAAACAACTATAATGAAAGTATCAAGATTATGCACACTCACTACTAATGATGAGAAGCGAAATATCTCTGACTATGATCCTATGCTAAAAATCAAACTTCTTATGTGTGAGATGAATTTAATGAACTTTTTATACATGAGCACCGATTGTCCTAGCTATGGTTGGCGATTCCTTCCTTTGGTAAGGCCGAGGTTCGTATAATCTCATGAGATGAGACTGTCCATTTTAGTGTGTATGGGTCTCCTTATATCTACTAGTGTTTGAACCTATGCTACCAACGTAGGGTTTTAGCAAAGTTAATTTTCCTATACACGCTAGCATGTTTTGGTTTCACTTTGGCGAGTGATTCCACCTCTTTTTGATGTGGGGTAGACACTGGATTTCATAAATCTCACTTCATCTGTGTCCGTTAAAGTTAATTTCCCAAAGAAAGAATGAGGCCAGTTTCATGTAAGGCATACAATGAAATGAATTATACCTAGAGTGTTTGGATAGGATAATCAAGAGGTGAACAAGACACTAGGTCATTCTTGGTCATTGCACAGTGAAACCAATGGGAGTCCTAAATAACATCCTAGGTATATGAATGGATGAAATAAAGTACGTAAGAATGAATGAATGCACTCTGTGTTTTCTAAATGAAGGCTCCCCATGTTGAGTCCCATATTTTTTGAGACATCATTTGGGAAGTCCTAATGTTAATCCGTGATTCAAAGGTTCAAATGTCATCGAACGAAATATATGTGTTATGTATGTGCTACATGAATGTTTATGGCTAAATGACTGTGTTTATGTGCTATGTGAAAATATGAAAAGAATGATGATGCAATGTTACTCTCATAGGCATGACTTTGCCTATCTGATTTGCCAATTCAAACAACTTGGCTTTCCATAACTCTATCCTTAGGAGAGAGATCTCTTAATACATGCTGTCATTGGTTGGTTGTTTGGCAACAAATACAACCAATACTTAGTTACAAGTACGTCTGGTTCCATACAACCCTTTTCTTTAGGTGCAGGTCGCAAGGTGGACGCTATAGCGTATGAGACTACGTTGAAGCTATCCGGACGTGGAGGCATTCATCCGGATTGTAGGCCTCATGCTTTCGGGATGCTTATCTCATATATTTTAGCTTAGACATAGTCGTGAATGTGGAAGGATGTTTCCATTAGCGTTTCTTTTCGTACGGTTATTTTCAGTACACTCAATATTGGGCCATTGTGGGCATTATAAATGCAGTGATGAACATAATTCCTTCATTTGAATATCTTATTATTATATGGTTGTTGTGAAACTGATGTGATAAAATGCAGAGTCTATGTATACGTCAAGTAAACAAAAGTTTTTTTAAATAATTTTCTGTTAAAATTAACCTATACGATGTAATGATGACGTTGTACGCTTGTATGTGACCTCCGAGAGGTCAACGAGGCCGATTTTGGTTAGGGTCTATACCCCGGTCGTGACACTAAATCTGGAAATCTCCCAAGTTTAAAAAGTGAGTTTTCATCATTTTCAAAATGCCATAACTTCTAGCTCAGGAGGATTTAGGGTCAATTCTTTATATGGTTGGAGAGATCTTCGTAAAATCTTTCCAATGACGCTGATATTACTTGATTTCAATGTCGTATGAGAGATATATGTCTTTCGAAAGTTGGGTTGTTGGATTGAGGAAAGTCCAATCCGAATTTTAGTAAGGATAAAGTAGTCTTTTCACCCTACTATTTCCTAATTTGTTTTAAGCGTTTATTAGGGGTAAAACTAATCCTTATGTTAGTTTTTGAAAATTTGGATACACTTAGAACTTTGGAGAAATATGAAGACAAGAAGAAGAGGAGAGGAAGATCAAGAATCTTTCAAGAGCGCTAATATTTCGCGAGTGGAATTCATTGGGGGTGATCCCTATCAAGATATATGATCTCTTTTTGTGTTGGATTAGTTCACCCACACACCGACATGTTTAATTTAGTGAGTTTTGAATATAGTGAATAATGAATATTCAAATTCTTTATGAACAATTGTTGAATTATTGTTGGTTGAGTTGTAGCATGCCTTTAGTTGATTTGATTCCTGTTTCAGGGTTTTTTTTCAAGTTGAATCTATTGGGTATTGAGATTATTAGTAATCCTAAGTTATTGTGGTGAAATCCATGGATGTTTAGAAGGTTTAGAGATAAAAACAGAGAAGAAGACTTAGAATTCTCGTCTAATAGACCCTAGGCGCCACGCCTGCCAGAGTCTTTCAATTCAGGTTCTATTTCACAGGCCCTTGTGCGCTGCACCAGCTAGAGCGCCTCAGAACAGAGTCTTTCTGTTAGGCTATGGCGCTCCACACCTCTCATATCTGCAACGTCACCTGGAGACCCCATTCTTTCCCTATCTTTTTGTACTTGTTCCTAATTGATGTACTCACGTTTCTTAATTGATTCCAAAACTCTAAGGATACATCTAAACATCATGAACTCACCCATCCATAAACATAAGATCATGATCCTTGAATTCATAATCCAATTCAAGAAAGTTAAGATCAAAGTCTAAGAAGTTAAAAGTCAAGTCTAAAATTTAGAAAGTAAGTCAAAGTGAGTTCTTAAAGTTCCAAAGTCTTTAACAAACATGTTTTACGTTGTTTTAAGGCTCTAGTTACAAGTTAAGAAAGAGTAAAGACTTGATTTCACCCTCAAAAGTTATAAGGGCACTAAGTAATCCCTAAGATATATAAATGTCTTCACATTTAAACAAACAAATAGCCTTCAAGCTAGTTTTCAGATAGAAGTAATAGCTTTTTAAAATGAAGCAACAAGGGAAACTATGATTTGGAAGAGAGCTTTTAAAGCTAAGTTTGAGCACTAATCTCAAACCACAGAATAAATATAGTTTAAAAACATAACATCCAATATATTTTGCGTAGTATTGATCACCGATGTTGGGATGGGAGTTCATATTAACTCAAGTCTCCATGAAACCATGCAGTCATCATGGGTAGAAGATGGTCATGCTTTTTATATGAAACCTTTTCAGAATATACCAGTTGATCCATTAGGAAATTCATGTCCTATACTCCGGCAAGGTTAGGATGGCTGGGAAACGTGGGTCGAGTAACGTTGTATCATCACTGTAGCTCTTAAGTGATGGTTGTCGGTTAGAGAGGCTCTCATAGCAGTTAGATATACATCAGATATTTGTATCTTTACATACATCTCAAAGATTATCTGTATCCTTGTATAGATTCTGAGTTTATATCATGTTTTCTGTCAGCTTTTCTTTTTATTTCACTTACTTTTAAATTGGATTATATCAAAATGAGTAGTTATTCATGAGTTCAACAAATCCAAGGTAAGTGTTCCTTCTTACTCATTTTCCAGCTTAAGTGTTATTTTATCATTCATACTCGCATACTCGTACATTCAATGTACTGATGTCAGTCAGCATGCATCTTATTATGATGTCTTCGCACGTAACTAGGATCAAAATTTGGTGTGTCGTTGATCCAGTTAGAAGCTCACAGCCAGTTGGTGAGCCTCCCTTTATTCGGAGGACATCTTTATCATCACTTATTTGTTTTCTTCATTTTTAGTATAGAATGTTGTGGGGTTTATCCCAACATTCATCTTATTATTTTTAGAGGCTTCATAGACAGATAGTGTTAGTTCTGGGTCTTTTCATCTCATTTGTAAACGATAAGAGATAAGTGCCCTTTTGGCCATATTATTACAATTTAAGTATTTCCCTTGAAAATGTTCTTTAATGTGTACATTGAGTTAAGTTAAGTCTTCCGCTGAGTTAAGTAAGTCATTTAAAGGGTTCGCTAAAGACCAACAATGGTCATTAGTTTTTTTCATGCATGGTCAAAGGTAATCTTAACAAATGAGGAATCGACACTAAAGTGGAACAAGACTCCAAATTTTTGCTAGTGTGCAACGTTCATTACAAGAGAATTGATTTGACAATGGGCTAATCACAACAAAATGCAAAGAGTTCACATATTGTCTATCCAACTTATTTTAGCCACATCGTAGACATACATTCATGTTTATTTGATTACGAGCACTATTCTCATCGGTATAGATTGAAACCATTACTTAAATTTTCCTAAGAACATCCACATTTAAAGTACATACGAAAGGTGGCGAAAATTTATGAAAAAATTACAAATTTTCAGAAGGGTCAAAATCATTTTGCAAGTATATCCAAAATAGAGCCATAATATCAATTATACACAAAAAACTGATAAACACAATTTAACACATAACTATAAAAATAAATACAAACCAAAATAGACGCAAACAGAGCAGTTGCAGACAAAAGATGTGGACCTCACCCCACAATTGTTAAACATTTTTCCCAAAATGAAAATTAAAGTATCTAATAGTAGATGTTACAGAAAGTATAGAAAAAGATATAGAGGGATCATGTCTACTCATTAAATTCATCTAAAGCCCGATGTGTCAGCCTGGTACGGAACAATAAATCCTAGAGCCACTTCAACAGATTTAGAGAGAGTTGACTTGCTCAAATTATCCATGTCATGATCTGCCAGGAAGGAGTCCATTTTTTTGAAGAAGCCACGTCTTCATGATGGAATAGCACGATCATGTGGATTTGTCCTCTTGCTGGAACTCGACTTTTAGCCCTCATTATCTATTTTCGAAAGATTTTTTTCTTTTTGACACCTCATGAAATTCTTCGCTCTGATTATCGGGATGGCATAATTCTTCCAGCTACTTTGGGTCTGGCCATACCTACAATAACCTTTAAAAAGAATAAGAATGAAAATATGGAAGTTTAGATGTAAAAATGCTTTGCCAAAATAATTAGCAAATCGCGCAACTACTTGCATGATACACCGGATGCAGTGCCAAAATAGTATATGGATGTAGAAAAAAGGGTGAATTAGAGTTCTTTTGTCTAAGTGCCTAATACACTCAGTGACTTCAGGCTTTTCATCGAAATGACAGAACCTACAATTCATTTATCATGTAACTAAGGGTGATTAGGGACATAAGGTGAATTGTCGAGTGGTTTGGCAGGCTCAGTCCAGCTTCTTAACATATCAACATACCCAGTTCCAACCTAACTTCCCAAATCAAACATCTAACTCATTACAGTTAAAATCATCAAACCCAAAATAGGTAAACAACAATTCTAACCCTACCAAAGAGATACATCACACATCAATAAGATAATGCTATTACATTTGAGATTAAAATTCAATAAAATAAGCTTAGGATATGGAAACCAACCTTTTGTGCTAATTAGGGTGTATTTGAGATGCTAGATGGAAATGCAATCCAAATCAAAGAGCTAATCCATCAACCAAAATAAAACAAGAGTAAAGATACTTAAAAGATAGATTTGCATGTATAAGTTTGAAGAATGAAAAGTGATGGAATCTTACTGAGTTTAAGAAGTTTAAACTTTTGAGTCAAAAGACCATTTAATTCGTGCCCATTCAGCATGATAGTTGTAGTCTCCCAACCATTCGGTGACTTGTCAAATCATCACATACCTCGTCGAGTGTGATGACCCAAAAAATTAAATAGGAAGAACTAGAGCTTCACATGTGTTTTATGAGTTTGTAACTTGTTAAAATATTAAGTTTTGACTTTAAAATTCTAGTTCAAAGTCTTTTGAGGTTGAACGTCAAGGGAAGACCATGACGTTCGGGGACTTGTCTTAATAGTTTATGTGTGTGTGTAGTGTGTAGTAGTTTCTAACCTTGTTGGAACTAGTTTAATGAGTCTACGTAAAGGAAAGTTCTAGAATCCACGTTAAATAGGTGCATTTTATGTGGGTTAAGACTGCAAGGCCTTGATCCAAGCCAAAGAGGGGTAAGCCTAAGCCATGATCCAAGGTTGCGCCAAGTTTGATGCTCACTGCCTCAAAGTCCATGGGCGCCACCACGAGTTGTGGTGCACATTAATACCCATCAAGTAAACTGTGAACTTAACATGCGCTCAAGAAAAGCAAGGAATCATGATCTAGTCACTGCCTAGAGGACCACCCACACCTTGACGAGTCATGGTCTTTCTTCACGAGCCCGTCATGATTCCTTGGACATTAAAATTGGTGAATATCCGAGGTAATTACTGCCAAGGAACAACAAACCATTAAGTTTGTTATGAACAACCTTCATGAGTCGTGAAGGTGGGCGTGGTCCATGATAATACTGGCCTAACTTGGGGTATTTAAGTAATTCCTATTTTAGTTATTATTAAGTAGGGTTAGTTTCAAAAGGTTTATATCATTAATATATATAGTTTTAAATCTTAACACCTTCTTTTAACTCATCATCTAAGAGCCCCAAATCAAAACCCCAAAAATTCTGTCTCTCAGTATTTCTTTCAAGTTTAAGGAGGAAGAAAAGGAGGGAAGCTAGGGTTTCAAATTCAAGGTCTTCTTCATAAAATTTCTAGGGAGTTCTTAATACAAAGGTATGGTGACTCTTAATCTAAATCTAGTTTCCACTTTATAGCCAATCTTTAAATGGTTTCAAAAGTGATAAAAACTTCCATTCTTCTCAAACTCATGGGTTCTTGCATTAAATGATTTCAAACGATTGTTTATGAGTATATTAGCGTAATTGGTGGTTTTAAAGTGAATAACTCCATGAAGTCGTGATTTCCTCTAAATTCCTAAATTTGGCTTATGAAGTGGGTTTGATAATTAGGTATGTGTATTGATGTTTTATACTTAGATTGTAGTGTTTTTTTGATATCTATTGTTATCTATATCTATATATGATGAATGGTTCGAGAATTGAGTAATAATGATTATGGCTTGGATGAAGGGTAAATTGACCTAATTTTCTTATTATATGGGAATTATTCTTGAATGGTTTGGTCCACTGATAAAGTCGGTGGTTACTTATTGTATATATATTATGAACATGTCATTGAAGGCATTATGTGGGGAATTGAGGTGTTGTGTTAAGGTTCATATATGGGTGCGCAATATGAAGGTCGTAGATTGTTATGAAAAGGCATATTCTCTCTTAATGCTTATGTGTGTTGATGATAGAATCTGAAGGACCTTTATTTTGTGATATTACATCTTGATTGGTATACTTAGGTGCCTCTCCTTGATGTATGAACGTTGTTAGATGTGATCTCTTGACTTGGTAGGCTTAGCCATCCTTCTCTTAAGTGATAAATGTATCAAGATATATAACCGGTAGACCTAAGCATGGTGCACTCACTATAAATGATAAATTAGGCTTTTAGGCTATGTATTGAACCGGTAGACCTAATAATGGTGTCATGGTGTGTATAGATTCCAAGGTGAATGTAAAACCTTGAAGCAATAGACCTAATGATGGTGACTCCTTCTAGTGTGAAATGATAGACTTAGAGATGGTGGGGGAGGAATGGTAGAAAACCTTTTCTGAGAAAGTCAATGAGTTATACTTAATGAACCTTTATAGGTATACCTAAGCATGGTGTCATTCTTGGTAGAAGTATTATGGATTGGTATACCTAATATTAGTTCCCTCTCTAGTATATACATGTGAACAAAATGCTCTATGTAAGATAATGCTAGCACTGAATGGGTATGGTTAAGATGGTGTCTCTTCCAAAAGTAAAGAGTAGTGTCCATTAAAGATGTTTGGATATCCCTTAAACCATGTGCCTACATGGGTTGCTTATAAGTTCTACCCTTGTGAAGTAGAGCGCCTTCCACAGTATGGGGTCTTATGACATCGGATTCAATGCCCTAGCTAGTGTGGTGTATGTCAGCTAGTGATTATTCCCATCATGTGGGATGTGCACTCTAGTTATTGGATAGGTTCTACATCGTGTAGGTAGTAGTATGGGATGCATCTACACATGCCAGGATTAGGCTTTACAAAATTCTAAAGTGTGTTTCCTAAGTCTTGAAAGACTATCATGTGAATCCCCCTATATGCATGAATATCTCCTTAAATGCCTTTATTATTACATGTTGACTTATTGGGTGTCTTTCCTGACAATCGGCACACTTCATCCTGCACAACCACTACACTATTATTTTATCAAAATAAGCATAAAAGACAATAAAAGGTATTGGATTGCCTCGTAAATAGTGCCTTAGTTAACGTCGTGGCACGACACAAATGCACCCATTCATGCTTTATTTTTAGGATCAACCTTAGAATTACGAGGTGTCCCTGTGTTCTTAGTCAGATGTAGATAACGTAGTTCATAGTCATGAAATTCACAAATATTCTGATGGATCTGAAGGAGAGTGTAACGACCCTAAAAAAGAACTAGGTGAAAATAGATCCTAACATGTGTGTCATGAGCTTATATGGTCTTAAATACTTAATAATAATGTTATAAGTGTGTTTTAGAAGTTTGGAAGAGTTTAAAAGTTGAACGTCCAAGGACGTCCAAAACATTCGAAAGTTAGCCTTTAGACGTGCTTGCGTGTCCTTGTATATTGTGTTTGTTCTAAGGTATTGTTTAGTGTCTAAAATCAGTTGGGATGACCCTATTACCTAGAGGGCCATATATAGGGTTAAAAAGTCCGAGAATGATGGCCCAAAGACCAGCCTAAGGGTCCCAAGGAGGACCCAAATATGGGTAAAGCAAGCTGCCAAGGCATCCAGGATTTATAAGTTGTTGCGCGTCACGCCTACCACACTTAAAGGGAAAAATATTTGGCCTGTGACGTGGGTCCATCACAGACCATTCTATGTCAAAATTTGATTGAACCAAGATTTGGAGGTTACCCCGCGACACACAATGACATCCTAGATTTTGTCGCATCTTTTTTAAGTCAAATTTAAATTGGTTAAAAGGTCTAATAAGTGTAGGGATCTTTTGGGTACTTCGAGAATCTTTTATTGACAGTTATTGATCCTTTTTAAACCCCAGAACTGACCAATCAAAGTAAAAACCATCAACTCAAAACAAAACCTCTCCATTCCTTCTTTCTAAAACCTCCATTGTTGAAACGTTGAAGTTCCAAGGAAAAAGACAGATTTTTCATGTTTTCCTCCAACAATTTCGTGGGCTAATCTTCTATATAAAGGTATGGTGTTTCATCCTTGAATCATCTTTCTTTAAAGGAGTCCATAAAAATGGTTTTTGAAGATGATCAAAAACATGAAATCATCAATTCTAAATTCTAGCCATTGGTTATTGCATAAAATAATTTGAATCAATGATTTTTATTGAATTAGGTTAATTGAATGGTTTTAGATCAAAATATCTATGAAACCATGCAAATCACAATTTCCTATTTTTGTCTCTAATATGGGTGCTTTGATCATGACTTTATAGGATTGAATTCCTATGTAGATTGTATTGGGATATTGATATATGTATTCATCATATTAGAATTGTATATAGCTTGCCTTAATTGAGGATTTTCATATGGTATACTGTTAGATTAATTTCATGCTTTAATTATTTGTTTGGATTGATGTATATGGCTATTGGTAAGATACTTTGTGAATTGAATTGGTTGAGAAGACCAAGGATTGGTGATGATAATGATGAAATGTTGGTAAGTTGACCTAATTCTCTCTATATTGTGTAGTATAGGTAATGCATTGTGTTGATTTGTATGGTCCACTTGTGGTGGTGGTTCTTATGTGTTATAATAGTAATGAACATGGTTTTGTCGTCATTATTAGGTAAATTGTGATGTTATCATGTTATAACCTGTATATGAAAAATATAAAGGATTGTGTGTATATTTATATTTGAGGTTGAAGTATGAATTCTCCTAATTGATTATGTGTGATGATGATGGAGTAGGGTGATGTCTCTAGTTATATTGTTAGTGTATCTTGTTAGGTTGACTTGATTGGTAGACTATGTCTCTCTACTTAATGCATGCTAATTATGTGAATATGAACATCTTGACTTAGTAGCATTAACCACATTTGTATTGTATGTGTATGGATGAATATTGAATGAAAGTATAGGATCAGTAGACCTAAGATGGTTCCCTTCCAAGAATGACTAGTAAAGGACTTGAATAAGTTAAGAAGGTATAGTATGTGGAACTTCACTATTGAACGAAGGTTGTGATATCTTCCCTGAAGTTTGAAAGTCGTAATGTATCCTTTGTGTGATGGTGGAATAGGGTAGGTGGCCGGAACGTCATGTCACATCGGGGAATACCCCTAGACCTAACCGGCTTCATTGTCCTCTTTGAGGGTAAGACAGCCTCTTAGTTCATCTTACTTAAGGTCAAATTAGCCACAAAACTTTAACAAAAGTTCTTACTTCTACTTGGAGTGTTTATGTAGCCCTCTCCATAACATAGGTATATAAGCGAGTCTTCAAGACCCTTCGTATAGGAAAATTCCCCTTACTATTGTACTTTTATTGAAAAAAAATATAGACCTATAAATCGTCTCCACAATAGAGTCGTCTCCTCTCATCCATCGACTAGAGTATATCAAATTGTGCCTAGCCCATTACAATCAATATTAATAAGACACCTATAAGTCCTACACCGTTTCGACTGAAATGAAAGAAAGACACATAATCGTTGCAAAAACTAAAGCAACCTATAGGCTTGAGCGTGGCAGTTCCCGTCGGGCAAGTGAGGAACGACCACCTTGGTGATCAAGAATTACCAAGGCTTTGCTTCAACGTGTTTCGAAACAGTCCCTTCACCCGACGCGTAACCAACTGTTGGGGCAAAGGATTCATGGTAGTCCACACTTGTACTAAGTATGAGACCCTAGCACATCATACCTCTGAAATAATGCTAGAAAAGGGACATTAAGTATGCATTTTTCATTGAAAACTTTATCTATTCACAAGCCCATACCAAACCATAGAACAGGTTTATTAAGTCATTGGAAGTAATAACTAGAACAACAAATCCAAGTCTAGTAAGTCAATACACATTATTTATAGTTGAAGTAAGATACGTAACGAACTTACCCCACGTTTCATAATAGCGACAAAGCTATGAACAAGCGGTAGATTTCAAAACATAACCAAAGACAAGGACAACTTACCCATGAAACCCTATCAAGTCTAACAAGCGCAATGACACACAGGAAATAGCAAAAACTTCACTCAATCAAAGTAAACAACAAGAATCAGTACCAACTCCACGTTCACATAGCCTGGAGTTAAGAGTACATATCATCCATCCTTAAAATGATGACCACACATAAAAAGATACAAAAATGAAAATAATCAACAGGTAGTATTAACCAATGTGCACGTTATTACAATAATATACCATCAAAGCACCTATTCATTCCATAAAGATCTCTCCTAAGACTTGCCTCAAGGCTAACTATTGCAATATTTAGTAGAGTTATAACCCTACCTAGGCCTATCACACCCCCGGAGGTTATCAAGTAGAGTTCATTTTTAATTCATTTTACTTGTGGGAACATCTTGCCTAACGACGTAAAACCATATCCGTTAATGGTGGAATCCAATGTCAGGCCCCCTTCACTAAAGACGGTGGATACCTGCCAGGTGTACACACATAGCATACAAACTAATTGGATGGAGCTAGCTATGTAATTCCTTGGGATACATGCATTATAGTCTCACAATCTCAGCGTAATAGTGCTACTACCTCCCTATGTGGGAAGGGACATTACTCACTCTAACTTCCTCGGTGCCTAAGCTAGAGTCCTGTGTGTGAAATGTCTTGAAATGTCTTTATTAATCATCATAACTCTTGTAGCGTCATAGGGTATACCCCTGTCTATTCATATCATCATAGCTAAATAAGCTGGCAGCGGATAATCCTTTCACTTGCAATTCATATAAGTGAGGTTAGCACAATTCAATCACTTCATGATAAGGCACCATTGGTAAATTCATTCACCATCTCCTAACTTTACATAATAATACAAACATCACAAACCATAGTCAAGAAATTTCACTTCTAAAGAGTCATAGAACCACCCTATAAACTCGTCAAACAAGATGCTCAATACAACAGCATAATGGTAGTCCCAATGAACTTTAATTGAAGTAAGGCTGCGGGATAACAAGACTTACAAAGTAGCTCATAAGGAAGCCCCAGCAACGTGCGTAAATGCAACCCATTAACTCCTACCCGAATTAGTTGTTATTAAGCATCATCAATGCTTCACATGACACATCCTAACCCGCTTAAAAAGGACGTCCTGAAAATCCACACTTCCATTTAACTATTTGCTAGCTTCAGACACACGATACTCGAAGTCGCTTCTTCCCACCCCACAGATAAACTTTCTGCACCGTCGCCACATTGTCCTGCGCGGTACCACACCAGACTTACGGATACCCATACCGGCTTCCCCGGGACCGGGGACCAAACTATAGAGCCTAATTAAACCTTAATTCGGGTTGTTGGGACCAGCGCAGAACTTCCCTACCTGATCACTTCTCCCGCCCCGCTATGCCACGGCTTCATCCTCCTCATAATTCGCATGATTGCTGAATACACCATATTCGTAGTATTCTAGCCTACCACGTCTCCTTGTACCCACTCACCAATTCCTATAATCGCTCTCCACTAAGGGTACCGGGGTGAAGGTTCTTATTCCACCCAGCCACCCCCTCCCGTGCTTTCCTCCTTCCGTCTGCCCCCAGCCTGTTCCTTCTCATTCCCTCTCCAACACCATCCCTCACACCCCTCCCTTCCAACCCCCTCACTTGTCGTGGCTGCCCCCCCTTGCCCCCCCCGACTTTTGCCCTACCTTTCTGGCCCCCCCCTTTGTGCAAACAGAGGTCCCCGGTGCCCGCGCTCTCGCCTCCCTTCCAAATTCTGCCGGCTTGCTGGTGCACTTGCCCTCCTAGACCCACCCATTTCTGACTTTCCGCCTGCCTCACGGCTCCGGCCGAGCATCCTGATCGTTTACCGAGCCGTCCTGGCATCTGGGAGTAGTTTGTTACTTGACTCACCATGAGATTCTATTCATTTCAACCCCCCGCCCCATGCGCCCTCCCACCCGGGTGTCTGCCCCTACGACCCTTGCGTGGTAATGCTCTCGGCCCCACGTCCCCTTAGCCATTGCACCGTGGTACTTCTCCCTCCTGAGAATAGTGTCTCCGTGACTGCCCCATACTCTTTTGACCGGCCGGCCTGCGCCTCCCAGCACCTTCACACCACCCAACCCCCCCAATGATACTAACCTAAATAGACGTTTCAAACGCAGCCCATATCATATCAGTACACCCCGGGCATTTCCCCCTTCCGTAACCCTCCTTCACTCCCACCTTCTATTATGAGGAGATCTCTTCTCACAAAACACGAGTCACCGTAGCATTGATGACGTCACTTTGCCCCCGTTTCCCCTTCCCCCTGTACCTCTCGTCGATAGAAGACGCACGTGATATCAACACTGCCACCCAGCCTTCAGAAAAGCCCAACACTGCAACTTCTTAGCATATTCTCCTGTCCCCTTCCCAACCTGTACCTATATCTAGTGAGAGTCTAGATTAAGTTTAGGGACTCGAGTCTTGGGGGTACATAGGCACATGTCCAATGCCCCAAATATAATAATAATTGACATAGTTGATTTACTATTGGATTAAGGGTGTATTTATTTCTATTCTTAGATATACTTGAGGTTCAAATTCCCCGATATCCAACCTTGTTTGGGAATTGTACCTGCAATGCGACCAAGCAATCTATTAATTTCTTAGTTGTGCATTCATAGTACGAGGCATCACGTGTCAAGCCTAGGTACCATAAAACTCGCTCATTTAAAGGTCATGTCAGTAAGCAGTGCCCAAGGATATAGTGAGGCCCTGTGAAACTAATAAGCGGAGCAACATGGCAAGACTGTGGCTAATGGCAAGGGACCAAACAACTAAGTTTGTAGGCGGTTGGGGGGCAGGCGCGCGCACGTCTCAGCATGTGAGGCACTAGTCTTCAGAACAAATCTAGGATCTACTAACTTACTAACTAGATAACGTACCTCAGACAACCGAAAGTAACCTAAATAGGTGCCCCAAAATCATAAAACCTAAGTGATGACATTACCGGAACTAAATAAAGAAACATCTAGTACCTAACCTAGGAGGTCCAAAAAAGGGTGTTATGGTCTTAACGGACCTGGGGGACTTAGGTAAGTCATAGGTCACATAATTAAATTATCACTTAATTAATAATGAAAAATCAAAGTGACGATGGAGGACCCTTAGAAAAATTTCAGATTGGCATACGCCTTAAATGGTCTCTATTTAAGTCAATTTCGGAGGGGATTTTGGTAATTAGATAATTGATTTATAATTAAGTTAATCTTGCCTAACAGTTGAATTGTCCAATTCAGTTCCTCAGACTGCATCATGTTCAATCACAGAAACTCACGACTGAAAAACAGCAAGTCAAATGCACAGGAAAAATAGAAAAATAATTCGAGTTCTCTTAACCGTTTCAGGCTATCTTCAAGACCTTTTCCGTGCAAAGTTAAGGGTATATGCGTAGATAAATTCTACATAAAGGTAGGGTTTTGTATCTGGGATTCCTTCTCCAAGAGGCTTTTCAAAAACATTTTGAAGTTCATAGACGATGAAACTAGGGTGTCCCAACGAACACGAATGTTCACTCCCAGTTCTCTATTTCCAAAAAAATTTAATAGGTGGTATAATGCAAATCTCGCGCATGTTGTTGGTATGGGGGTGCTAACTGATCATTGTGTAGGTTTCTTCGGTTTTGAGAGTTTAAATGCGCTATAGGTTATAGTTGTCTGCGTAGGGCGTATTATTAATGAGATAAAGAATGTGGTAATGCGCCTAATTGTGTTCGAGGAGAGGACAATTTGTTATGAGCGTTCATGAAGTTTAGGTCACTATATACGTTATTCATGAATTTTTCTATAGGATAATCAAAGGTTCAAGTTTACTGGTTAACAGATGAACTATACAATTATTCATGAAACTAATTGACTGGGCTAGCGATAATATCATAGTTTTATTTACGCCAATAACTTGTCTTACAATTTATTTCCAAAATATGATACAAAAAAGTGGATAATGATTTAAGTATACAAATTAAGCATGACCAATGTAATCAAAGATTCTAACAAGGGTATTGCCAATCACTGAGGACAAGTCCCCAAATACCCTTCCAAAATGAAATTATGAATATAGTAGTACATTCAAAGAAGTTATAAGTTCATAAAGAATTAGTGTAAGGCTCCCCAAAATGACATCTGAGCACGATAAGGTGAGTCATGACATAACTAAAAGCCTTATGAGGTATGAAATGACTAGAATGGGGTGCGAAAGAAAGTGCGACAAGATCTCACTTTCGCCTAAATGATAATGTGAAAGATACTCAAATAAGAGGGTGTAGACGTCGTGAGACAAGTCTCATTAACACATGAGATAATGTAAGGTTTAAGTTCAACATTCATCAAGTAAAGAAAGGGATGACAAGTATCCATTGCTTTGAGCTTTAGAATGTAGACATCATATTAGAAGCCAAGAATTCATAAGGTATGAGTTCATCTCTAAAAAGTTATAAAGTATAAGAACATTGAGCAAGCACCGATTGACTAGTAATGAGATTTGCAAGCACAGGTAGCCTCAGTAGAGAGGTACCACCAATGGGATCGTGGTCTCCGAAAAACTCCTAGTCTTTAAACTAATTTCAGCATAGGAAGTAGCCATTGGATTCCACCTAAGAGGCTAGGTAGTTATTCAGTTTCACTTGGACAGGTGAACCACCCTTTTCAGTTGGGGAGGGACCTGGATTTCATGTTTAGCTAAACATGATCTATTGTCGGTTAATTCTCAAACAAGGATTCAGTTTACATTAGCCAAACCAACTCTTTTCGTGTGGAAGTATGGCCTTGGTTTAATTTTAGTCGCTAACCATCCTTTTCAAGTGTGGGGTAGACCTTGAATTTCATGTTAACTCAACATAATCTAGGTTCACTTTTGATATTCATTCGGTGACAACCTTGGCGTGGAGCGACACTGGATTTCATTTTAGACTCACATGATTTATGCTAAAGATTTATGTAAGAAAGTAAAAAAGAGTAGAAGAGAAATGTCATTCAAAGTGAACTAGAAAGCAAGAGCTTAAAGTATATCAAATAGTAGGGTGATCAATGAGTTTTAAAAAGTTATTGGCTTATGCAATAAAGATATCTGCTCCAGTATCTTCACCGTAGCAACTGATAAAGATGGCGTTAATGACTTATTATATTATTGAATAATGATCAAACTTATGGGCCTAGAAAAGAAAGATTTGATTATAGGGAAAAAAACTAATATACTCATCAATTAAGTATGAACATCTGCCCCAGCATATTCATAATATTAAAGGATCAAATTAATTGCGACTAGCCAATACAGATTGGCTTATAAAGGATTTTCATGCCCAATTTAACAAGAAGGAAAGAATAACTTATGAGTAAGGTGTCAAATCGATTTGCTTAGTCGTTTGGATTCCGTATTGATTCATTGTAGGTTAGGGGACTAAATGAATCATCTCACGTGTAAATAAACATAGCGATCAAAGGAGATCATGCATACACAGCGAAAAGAAGAAAGACTGAAAAAATAAACTAAGCTGGGAGTAGAGCTCTCGGCCATAAGAGGGGAGCAAAAACAATACTTTTTGGTTGAGTTGTTCCCCCCAAAAATTAGGTTAGATGACAGGTATTATGTTTCATATCGAAATTATGTTTGTGATAAATGCAGGAAAGACTGTCCTTTCATAGAATGATTAATAATAACGAATTAGGAAAGGAAAGTAACTTCCTTTGTAGAAATGGCATGTTGTTATAGGAAGGCTTCCTTGATATGCATAGTCCCTTCTGTGTTTATGTGATTAGTACAAGTGTGTACTAACCCTCTAACCATTACTCTTTTATAGGTGCAGGTTTCTTGCAGAACCTCAAGATACGTTGACGGTTCGGACTAGTAATCCAGACCTTTAGTAGGTACTCTTGAGTTGCGGATGTACGTTATAACTTATAGCTTAGTGCATTAGAATAGCTAGGTTTGTTGTCCCGCGTGTTTCCTTTCAAACATTGTCTAGCTTTGTATTTCAGGTGTTTGGCAAACTATTATTACAGTATGGATTAGTTATTTCAATTGTTAATCTATTATAGATGGTTATTAGTTGAGTATATAGTATCACTCGTATGAAGTAATTATCACGAAGCGTAAGTGTCACATTTATTAACTTTAATAAGTTTTAAATTTTCACAAATGTATTGTCTGCTTGTGATGAAGACGATAGGGTTGTTGAGACCTCTGAGAGTTAAACGACGCCGGTCTTTTCTGCTGTTAGATTTGGGTGTGGACAAATTGGGATCAGGCATGAGGTTAGTTACGAGGAAATAAGGCTCACAATAAACACGGGGTGTGCGTAGTTTCGAACTTATGGTTGGGAAGACCACAAGATGAAGTAGAGATAAAGTGATGTTAAGAATTCTTCCCTCGTACTACTATTATTATGATTGCGTAGAGTGTTGCATTTTGTGTCATTTTAGAATCTAAACTCCATTCTTTTGTTTGTGGGGGTAAACAAATGAACACAAGGCATAAACGCAGAAGAGAGTTGAAGAACGTGCTGGAGGGAAACCAGAGTTTCCTCAAGCCCCAGGGTGGAGGACAAGTGCCTTTCAACCTAGCTACATTGATGGATAGAGAAGTTACAGAAGCCATAGTTTAGATAGCCCAAGACATCATCGCTCAGGCACGGCTATCAACGCCTGCCACTAAGAGAGGTGATCCTACGGAGATCCATTGCTAGCCCATGGCGAGTAGACTGAGGGATTTCAGCAGGAATAAATCCTCCAGTTCTACTTCGGGCCAGAAAATGATGTGTTCCCCAGGGTTGTGTGGAGGAGGTATACAAAATCTTGTGTCATGGGTGTTAATGAAAGGAAAGGCTGAGTGTGGCTGGCATATCAACTCAAAGAGGGGGCCAGTGTGGTACAAAATATTGGGCAGAGTGGCCCGAGCACCGGAGAATCCCCCCCATACGGGACATTCTCTCAAGAATGCATTCGTGGAGAGGTTCTTTTGCAATAGAGCCAGAGAGAGGATAAGGTTGAGGAGTTCCTCAACCTACGACAGGGAGGTATGTGCAGTCACGTAATACTCCTTTAAATTTGTTACAGCTTTCCGAATATGCTGCTACCTGGGGCCAATGCGGGATGAGAGAGCAGGTTTATGCCTGGTGTTTCAGAGGATTGGAGGGGATTATCGAAAGCCTATGGTGCATGCTCACATGGAACTTGGTAAGTTGAGGTACATGCACAAGCAGGTGGAGGAGAGTCGTAGAGAAGAGCGTGCGAGAAGGCCAAGAAAGCAGTTAGGTCCTCGGATAAGGATGGTGCTAGCACTGAGGAGTTCGTTTGGAGTCCAGAAGAAAAGCCCAAGTTCAAGAGGGCACAGCATTAGGTAATACTACTCCTTCCCGACACACTAATGTAAACGGGGACAAGTGCCCCAAGAAGCGGCCATGATAGAAATGCCCACGTAACAGCCACATGTGTGGTAAGTGTGCATTGTAGGGAGGTGAGTCCTACGTAGTGCTAATGTCTGCTATGGTGCGGCAGAGTGGGATATGGTCAAGGACTTACCCCGGGTGAGATATCGTCGTCATGTCATGGTACTGAGTTGTCCTAATCTACTCTGCAGCCGAACCTCCACGAGAAAACAGAATTATATGGGTTGGAAAGTAGAGCGGAGCAGAGAGTCAGCTGATGTGGTCACTGGTAAAGTTGCATGTTTTTTTTTCCTTGTATGCATTGTGATATCAATCCACTTTGTCTTTTGTGACTCCTTTACTATCTGCCACTTTGACTTGCTTCCTAAGATTTGGTCCTGAGCCGGTTTAGTAGTACTCCCATAGGAGACAGCACTGAGTGGAAAGAGTATATAGTGATTCTTAATATAACTATTCTTGATAAAGGTAGAGCTGCCTAACTAATAGACTTACATGCTTGGATCTTTGATATAATTTTAGTCTGTATGTTCCATAAGTGTAATGCTTCACGAAAGTCAAACAGGATATATACATTTAGTTCCTAATGAGCTAGAGCTGGAATGGGAAGAGCGTGGTTCAAATCCAACAAGCCAAATAGTTTCCAATCTTAAAGCCAATAAGATGTTATTTAAGGGGTATAAATATCACTTAGTTAGAGTCAATGACTTAGAACATGAGGTTCCTTCCATAGACTCTGTGTCCATAGTGAATGAGTTTAAAGATGTCTTTCCGGAGGATTTACCAGGAATTCCTCCTGAACGCAAAATTGATTTTGGTGTTGACTTAGATCCCAATACCAAACCAATTTCCTTTCCTCCCTATAGAATGGCTCCAGCTGGACTCAAAGAGTTGAAGTTACATCTAAAAGATCTACTTGATAAGGTCTTCATACAGCCGATTACATCCCTATGGGGTGCTCCAGTGTTGTTCGTTAAGAAGAAGGATTGAACCCTTAGAATGTGTATTGATTATCGGCAACTCAAAAAAGTCACTATAAAGAACAAATACCCTCTTACCAAAATTGATTATCTCTTTTATCAACTCCAAGATTCAAGTTTCTTTTCTAAAATAAATCTCTGGTCAAGGTATCACCAGCATAGAGTGAGATAAGAGGACATTCCTAAGACTGCTTTCATACTAGGTATGGTCATTACGAGTTTCTTGTCATGTCATTTGGTCTCACTAACGCACCAGCCGCGTTTATGGACCTTATGAATAGGGTCTTCAGTGAATACCTTGATTCTTTCGTCATAGTATTCATATATGACATCCTCATATACTCTAAGACCATAGAAGAGCATGAACAGCATTTCAGAATGACATTGCAAGTACTTAGGTAACATCAGTTGTATGCAAAATTCAACAAATATGAGTTTTGGCTAATATCAGTGACCTTCCTTGGTCATATTGTGTCCGACCAGGGTGTAGAGGTTAATCCTAAAAAGATTGATTCAGTAAAGAATTGGTCGAGACCCCTCACTCCTACAAACATCCAGAGTTTCTTGGGTTTGGATAATTACTATCGTAGGTTTGTTGAGGGATTTTCCACTATTGCTTCTCCATTGAAAGCTTTAACAAATAAGAAGGCGAAGTCTGAGTGGTCTAAAACTTGTGAAAAGATATTTCAAGAGCTCAAAGACCGACTCACATCAGTCCTAATTCTCACACTGTCGAGGAGTGGTGAAGGGTATGTGGTGTATTGTGATTCTTCCCGAGTAGGTTTGGGATGTGTTCTTATGCAGCGTGGCAAGGTGATTGCATATGCATCAACACAATTGAAAATCCATGAGAAAAATTACCCTACCCATGATTTTGAGTTAGCTGTTGTTGTATTTGCGTTACAACTTTGGAGAAATTACTTATATAGTGTACATGTTAATGTATTTACTAACCATAAAAGTCTTTACTATGTTTTTACACAGAGAGAATTTAATCTTCGTCAGAGAAGATGGCTAGAGCTGCTCAAGGATTATGACATGAGTGTCCGCTATCACCCAAGTAAGGACAATGTAGTGGTTGATGCTTTGAGTCGATTGAGCTTGGACAGTGTGTCTCATATTGATGATGAGAAGAAGGAGCTGGTCAAGGAGGTACACCAATTGGATAGGTTAGGTGTACGGCTGGTAGATACATCAAGTGGGGATGTTTCAGTTCATTCCAATTCTGAATCCTCATTTGTTGTAGATGTCAAGGCTAAGCAGCATCTCGACCCAATACACGTAGAGTTGAAAGATTCAGTGTTGAGTAAGCTAAATGAATCTTTCTCCCGGGGGGTGCTTAGATACCAGAGCAGATTATGTGTGCCCAATATTGATGATCTGATGTCTAATACTATTGTAGAGGCTCATGGATCTAGGTATTCCATTCATCCAGGTTCCACCAAGATGTATCATGATATCAAGGAGATTTATTAGTGGGAAGGTATGAAGCGATATATTTCTAAGTTTGTGGAGGAGTGACACAATTACCAACAGGTTAAGGGCCAAACACCTTAAGCCTGGAGGTCTTACCCAGTCGATTGAGATTCCAACATAAAAGTGGGAGGCTATTAATATAGATTTTGTGGTTGGTCTGCCCAGTTCAGGAGATTGCATGATTCCATTTGGGTCATTGTTAATAGGATGACTAAGTCTTCTTACTTCATACCTGTGAAGTCTACTTACAATGCCGAAGATTATGCCAAGTTGTACATTGATGAGATCGTGAGGTGTCATGGGTACACAGATAAAGCTCAGTATTGTGTTTCATCGCCAGACGTATGGACAAGCAGAGAGTACCATTCAAACCCTTGAAGACATACTAAGAGCATGTATTATTGACTTCAAGGGGAGTTGGGATAATCACTTGCGACTAATTGAGTTCCCTTAAAATAATAGCTACCATTCCAGTTTTGGGATGGCACCTTTTGAAGCATTATATGGTAGGATATGTAGGTCTCCAGTTGGGTGGTTTGAGGTAGGAGAGTCTTCCATCCTTGGCCCTGAGATCATATATGAGGCTTTGGAAAAGGTGAGAAATATCAGGGATAGATTGGCTACTGCTTATAGTCGTCAAAAATCCTATGTTGATAACAGGAAGAGAGCTCTTGAATTTGAGGTAGGTGATCAATTTTACCTGAACATATCACCCATGAAAGGGGTGATGAGGTTTTGTAAGAAAGCAAAGTTGAGTCCGAGATAAATAGGTGCCTATGAGATCTTACAGCGAGTAAGGAATATTGCCTATGAACTGAAATTACCAAATGACTTGTCTTCTGTTTATCCAGTGTTTCATGTTTCGATGCTTAAGAATTGTCTAGGTGATCCAGCATCCATTCTGCCTGTTGAGGGGTTAGGATTCGATGATTACGAAGAGGTTCCAGTTGAAATTCTAGATCTCCAAGTGAAGCGGTTGAGGAAAATGGAGATTGCCACCATAAAAGTGTAATGGAGGAACCACATTGTTGAGGGAGCAACATGGGAGGCCGAGGACGACATGAGATCCCGTTACCCTCACTTGTTCAGTTCTTGAGGTTACATATACTCTTCCTAAGTCTAATTTTGTTTATGAAACTATAAATTTTAGTATATTAGTCAGTTTTGGTGTTTTAAGTCCATAACTGTGTGTTTTATACTTGGACTATATGAGTTAATATGAGCTCATGCTTGCATTCATGTTGCTGTTTTTGTATAGCATTGACATGATTTTTGTGTTGCATGAGTTATGATGTGCATTGAGTTAAAGTAATATTGAGAAGGAAGTTCCTCAATCTCATATATGAAGCTTAAGATAAGTTTTGGGTGATGTGCATCATCCAGAGTAAGTTGTGAATCAGACATTCACAAAGAGTAAAGTTTCAAGTATGTGATGTGTTTTTCGAAAATACCCCCTTTGTTTCAAAATGATGTGTAGTGTCATTCGAGGAAGAATGTTCCTAAGGGGGATGATGTCACATTACAGAAAATGTACTCGTCTAGTGAAGATTCTATTAAGTTTTAAGAATAGATATTGGGGGGTACGTAGGCATCCCAATGACCAATATTGAATAATAATGGGCATAATAGAGAATATTGGCTTAAAGTGTTAGCCAATTTCTATGTATTAAGATATATTTTTATGTTCAAGTGCCCCAATCCAAGCTTGTTTAGAAAAGGTACCTACAACGAAAACCCTAAGCTAAAATATTACTTTGTTAGTTGTGCACATTAGGTACGAGGCATACAAGTGTCAAGCCTGGGTACCATAACACATGATCATTTAAAATGATCATGAAGATTAAGAAGTTCCCAAGGATATAGTAAGGATTATTATGACAACAAGAAATAAGCAGCAACACATATGCAAGCACATGTCTAACCGGCCAACGGACAAGCCCAACTGAATTCGGTTAGGACTGTTGGGGGCTTAGGCACACGCACGACTCAATCCATGTGGATCCTAGCTTACTAACAACCTCTAGGATCTAACTAAATTACCTAAATAGATAACTAACTTAGGAATAACCGAAATAAACCAACTAGTGTGCCCAAAATCCTAAAACCTAACCAAGTGACACAAATCGGGTAACTAACTAAAGAAACATCCTAGAACCTAAACTAGGATGGTCCAAAAGGGTTGGTTATGGTCCTAATGACTTAGGGGTACTTTATTAATTACCCTAGGTAACTTAATTAATTAAATTAGTAATTTAATTAATTAATTAAAAATCAAAGTCAAGGCCGAGAACCTTAGAAAAATTTCAGATTTGGCTAATTCAAATGCTCTCCTATTTTTAATCAATTTAGGAGAGGCGTTCTGTTAATTAGCTAATTAATTTATTTAATTAAGTTAATTAGCCTAAGTTGAATTAGTCAATATCAGTTGGTAAGACTTAGACTCACGTTCAACCACTAGAAACTCACGACTGAAAATAGTAAGTAAAACGCAATAAAAACAGAAAATACTCTCGAGTTCTCTTATGCGATTTCAAGGCTATTATTCATGATTTTTCATGAAAAGTTCAAGGTGATCTTCGTAGATTCAATTCTACAGTAAGGTATGAATGTTCACTTTTGGATTCCTTTCTCTAAGAGGCTTTTTAAACGTTTTGAATTCAAGAAAAAGAAACTAGGGTTGTTCACAATGAAACGAATGTTCATCTCCCTAGTTCTCCCTATTTCCGATTTTAATAGGATGTATAATGCAAATCTCGAGCATGTTGTTGGTATGTGGTGCTAACTGATCATTATGTGTAGGTTTCTTGGTTTTATAATGTCGAATTAGACCAATAGGTTAGATTTAATAATTAGAGTATTATTTACATGAGATAAAGAATGTTGTAATGCTAATTGTGTAAGAGGAGATGAAATTTGTTAAGAGTCGTTCATGAAGTTTAGTTTACTGTTATAAGTTGTTCATTGAATTGTTCCTATAGGCTACTCAAAGGTTATAAGTTGACTGGTCAACATGACTACAATGTATTCATGCAATAATTGACTTGGCTAGCGATAATATCATAGTTTGGTTTATGCCAATAAATTGTCTTACAATGTTATTTCCAAAATATGATATAAAAATTGGCTAATGACTAAGTTATACCAAATTAAGCATGACAAATGTAACTCAATGAATTCATAACCAAGGGTATGCCAATCATTGGGACAAGTCCCAACATACCCTATCCAAATGAACTATGAATATAGTAGTACATTGAATAAGTTTATAACTTTCATAAAGAATGGTATAAGGCTACCAAATGACATTGAGCAACATAAGGTGAGTAATGACATAACTAAAAGCTTATGAGTTATGAAATTGACCAGAATGGGGTGTTAAAGGAAGTGAGACAAGTCTCACTTGCACCTAAACGATAATGTTAAAGATACTCACATAAGAGGGTGTTAGAAGTCGTGACCAAGTCTTATTGACATTATGATGATAATGTAAGGTTTAAGTTAACAATCATAAAGTAAAGAAAGGGATGACAAGTCATCCATTGAGTTAAGCATACCTCATATTAGAAGCAAGATTTTATAATGTATGAGTCAACTCTAAAAGTTATAAAGTATAAGAAATTGAGCAAAGCACGATAGACTAGCAATGAGCTTGTGCAAGCACATGTAAGCCTCATGAGATGAGGCTACCACCAAGGTGAATAAGTAGTCTCCGAAATCTCCTAGTATTTGAACTATGTTGTCAGCGTACGAACTCGCTACTAGATTCCACTTAAGAGATCTAGGTAGTATTTTGTTTCACTTTTGCAGGTGAACCACCCCTTTTTAGTGTGGAGAAGACACTAGATTTTGTGTTTAGCTCATACGATCTATGCCATTTAATACTCAAAGAAAGTATTAGGTTTCACTTTTGCCGTGAACCACCTGTTTTCAGCGAGGGGAAGACACTAGACTTGGTTTCACTTTAGTCGGTGAATCACCCCTTTTCAGTGTGGGGCAGACACTGGATTTCATGTTAACTAACATGATCTAGGTTCACTTTGATCGGTGGACCACCCGTTATCGGCTTATTCCAATAAAGATATATGCTCCAGTATCTTCACATTATGCAAATGATAAAATAGTGCGCAAAACCAAATAAAGATTGGCTTTAATGACTTCTTAAATTATCCAAATGATGAAATAATGGGCATAGCCAATAAAGATTGGCTTATAAGAGCAAGAACTTAATAACTCATCAATTGAAGTATGAATATATTCCCTTGTATCTTCATATTATGAATATGATCAAATAATTGTCCTAGCCAATAAAGATTGGCTTATAAAGATTTCATGCCCAATTTAACAAGAATAGTAAGAATAACTTGTAAGTAAGGTAGTCAAATCATTTCCTTAGTCTTTTGGATTACTTACTTGATTCATTGTAGGTATGGGACTACAATGAATCATTGCGCTCGTAACTAAAACATAGTATCAAAGGAGATCATTGGACTACACAACGAATAGAAGAAAAGATTGAAACATAAACTAAGGCATGGGAGTAGAGCTCTCGGCCTAAGATGGAGCAAAAATAATAATTTTTGTTCGAGTTGTTCTAAAATTTTGTTCATGATTCCAAGGTATTGTGTTCATATAGAAAATGAGTTTTGTTCTTTAAATGCATGAAATATGTCATATTCATAGTATAATTCATAAATAACAAATTGACTTCACTTTCCAGAAATGGCTTGTTGTTATAGGAAGAGCTTTCCTTGATCATGCATAGTCCTTGTGTGTTTATGATCATACACTCATACTTAGTACAAGTGTTTTCTAACCCCTATACCATTACTATTTTTATAGGTGCAGGTTCCTGAAGAAGATTGAAGATACGTTGAAGCGGTTTGGACTAGTATCTCCAGACCTTTGGTAGGTCCTCTTGAGTTCGAGGATGCTACATTTATTATTCAAGCTTTAGTAAATTAGAACTAGCTAGTGTATGTTGTAACTAGTGTTTCCTTTCAAACAGTTGTTCTAAGTTGTTGTATTAAGGCTGTTTGGCAAACTATTATTATATAATGGATTCTTTCATTGTGTTTAGTCTAATATTGATGGTTGTTTAGTTTGAGCTATGTTGTATATCACTCTTATACAGTAATTATGTGAAATATAATTATACTTTATTAACTTTTAAAAAGTTCTAAATTTTTCACAAATTTAACTGTATGATTCTGATGAAAGCTTAGAAGAGGCTTGTCGGCGACCTCTGAGAGGTTAACGACGCCGGTCTCATCTGGGGTCTAGATTTTTGGTGTGACATTCACTGTTAAGTCATTGTAACAATATTGAAAAATGAACATTCTTAACCAAAAATCAAGAAACTTCAACTTTTAGTCATTATTATCATTATTAGTAAGAACAACTAACCTTAGTTATGAAATAGATGCGGTTAACGGGACTTCATGATGGCCTCGGCCTCCCATGTTGCACCCTCAACTATTTGATTCTTCCATAACACCTTTACGCAAGCTACATCTTTATTTCTCAATTTCTTTGATTGCCTATCAAGGATTTAAACTGAAACTTTTTCATAACAGAGGTTATCCTTCACACCAAGACCCTCAAGGGAAGATAACTCGGAATCAATGATACCTTCTTAAGCATGGAGCATCGAAATCGATGAATCGAACCAATTACCTAGGCAACCTAAACTCATAGGCCAACCTTACTAACCCTTTGCATATTGCGTAGGGACCCACATAACAATGACTCACGTGCCTTCCTTTCTTGCCAAAGTCTAAGACCACGCCCCTTTCATTGGCCGAAGTTGCTTCAAATGGTACTTCATCAAACCTCTTCAACTCTAATCCTTTCTCCTATGATCGGTGTATAAGACTTTTGCGCTATAGTCGTTTGCAACCGTTCCTTACGATATGCAACTTCTCACAAAGCCTTAAAAACCAAATCCTGAGAACCAAGAAAGATACTCACCCACTTCAAACCATCCCATATGCAGACCTAACAGACCTCCACCATACCAGGCTTCATATAAGAGCCATGGGATATTGATGAATGGAAACTATTGTTTCAGGGGCGGCAACTCCACTAAAGTCAAATGCTTATCCCCTTCCCTTGAAACCATGACGAACTCAAAGAATAGCCTCAGGGGTTTGAATAGTATGCTACGCTTTACCATCCGTTTGGGGATGAAAAGCGGTGCTTAGCTTCACATTAGTTCCCAATCCTTCTTGGAATGACCTCCAAAACGTAGATGTGAATTGTGCACCCCTATCTTATATGATAGATAACGGAATACCATGGTGACACACAATCTCATCTATGAAGATCCTGAATAATCTTCCACCGATAAGTAGACTTGAGCGGGAATAGTGAACGGATTTGTCAAAACTATTCACATAACCCATATAGATCTTGTGCTTTGAGTTCTAGCAAACCTACTACAAAATCCATATAATGTCCTTCCCACTTCCAAGTAGGAACTGGATTTCTTGTAGTAAAAGCTAGCCAAATAGTGATTTTCGCTTTTCATCATTGGTGGCTCAATTTGGACACTTAGCAACAAATTCTGCTAGGTCTTTTTTCAAACAACCTCCCACCAAATACTTCCCTAAGGTGGATGGTACATTTTTGTTGAACCCGGATGAATGGAGTAACCGAGACCTCCTATGTGCTTCCTCAAGGATCTAGTTCCTCAAACCAGCTGCATTGGGCATACCAACCTTCCTTGATGTGTTGGAGTAGAATGAGTGACTTGGGGATGTAAATCGGACCTCAGACAACCATCCCCCCACCCCGCTGAGCCTAGGAGAGAGTAGGACTTTGAGGGGATCGCGTTGATCCTTAGAAAGGAACCGTTCGCATGTCGTCGTAAGAACAATACGAGATCGTTCCAATTTTTTATCAAGGTGTTGTTTGGACTTCACCTCAACACCCATGAAGACTCGATTTATTGAAGACCATACGAATCATCTCAGCGTATCGGGGAGGAGGAAAATACTTCCAAACCGCACACCCATGTGCAAGGGGGATGAGCCTACCGGCCCTGCCCATAGTAAAGGCCTAAAATCCGGTCGCGATTCAGTGGCGAATGGTGCGCGTAGCAGGTTCCGTAGTCTGCACTTCAATTCTATGGAGAGACACACTACCCATGGTCAGGGACACACTAGAGACATGAGCGCATTCGTACCGGCACCTCCGTTGGGACCGGATTCGATAGTGTTGGTGTTTTTGATCATGCTAGGTAAGCCACGGTCGATAGGTCATTACGGAGGTGTGGGTGATATTGTGGTTGCACAATTAAAAACCACCTTCTTTTGTCACACAATTCAACGCATTTTGAGTGGCACGCAACATATTACAGACTCTGGTGGTCGGTATATACGTCCGCCTGCGACTCCTAGAACTAGAAGTGCAACGTCCTACCATGGAAGTATTTCGATATATATAAGGTGAAAACCACGGTCTACCCTAAAGATCAGAGTTGAATAGTGGTTTTCTGTCTCTCATGCAACCAGAATGTTCCGAGAAGCGTAGCTGGTACCTTCCTCATGTTGCAATAATAGCCACAAGTATCAGTGAACACTGAACACACACCCTAAACCCACTCAGGATGCATCACAATACACAACTCATGCACTCAGGTTGTACCCTGCTGGTAAAGTCATACACTGGAGAGGACGTAAATCCTATAGGTTTCGAAAATTGGAATTTCTCTCACTGCCTCCGACCACTCAAAATTTCCTACCTATTTTGGGTCAAGAAGTCAAGTGGAATGGACTCAAAACCAATCCGAAACCTCAAATTATACCCACTAGAAACCGAATAAAATCCTAAAATCAGTGGAGTCCAATGGTCCTTGGCCAATTGCTTACTGCCTCGTTTTTCCTTGAATCAACCCTCTACGATGCTACTAACTTCCCTCACGAGTCACGATTAAGTATGACCACGAAACTCATTGTGACCTCAACGCAAACTTCACATTTGCTATACTTTGGTATATAACTTGCTTTTTCTCTACTTTGTAACACCTGACTCTCATGGTTCATGTGATCCACCCCTCACTTTTTTTGTACAAGATGTTCGTCCATGAATACATGCCAAATGAATCTAGGTTAACTTCCCGAAACACCCTATTCATAAGATTCCATACAAACATCGCATGGGCATTTCCATGAGATAAAAAGTACATTACTCATAAGAACTAGTGGTGGGTCTCATATTTACCGTTTGAATGATCCCTTATTTTTGGTATTCCTTCACCACATTACTAGACTCTATTGACCAACCGTTTGAAATGTGCTCCTTTTTTTGGTATACATCCTCAACACCTTTCACCATAAGTTGGTAACCCTCCTATCTCAAGTCCAAATTTAAAAACGTAATTGCCCCTTGGAGTATATCAAACAAGTCCTCAATCTAAGAGAGCGATACTTGTTCTTAATAGTTGATTTTTATCAAGTTGGCGATAATCAATGCACATTCTATGGGACCCATCCTTCTTCTCACAAAATAATCGGAGCACTCTATGGACAAATACTAAGGTCTAATGAAGCCTTTTTCTAGTTAAATCTTGAGTTGAGTTGAGCTTCAATTCTTTAAATTTGGCGGAGCCATCCATGGAGGCATTGAATGGGAATTTGTATCTGGTACAAGTCGATACCAAAATCAGTTTTTTCCCTTTCGGATGATTACGGGAGATCATTAGGAAAGACGCTTTTAAAATTCCCAATTCCCGTCATTAACGGGGGACCGACTCAATAGGATGAATTTTGAGCTAAAATCTTAGACTTTTACTAATGGTATTTAAGCTAAGTTAGATATCATGTTTGCCACAAATGCTTTCAAAAAGAGATGATACTACCTCTAGGAATAGGATTTCCCCCCTTCCACTCAAAAACGGAGTCAGTTGGAAAGTTAAACTTCACCGCCCTTGTTCTAAAATCTATAGAGGCAAATAAAGCATGCAACCAATCCATACCCAAAATGACATCAAAATCAAGCATATATAGTTCTACTAGTTCAATATAAGAAAAATTATTGGGCAACATTATCGAATAATTTCTGTACACCCTTTTTGCAACAACTAACTCACCACTGGGGTAGACACAATAAAGGTTCATGCAAGATATCGGGCAAAATGTCAAACTTTTTAGCTACTATAGGAGTAAAAAATGATAAGGTAGCATCAGGATGAAGGCATCTGCATCAATAGAGAAGACTTTTAACATACCGGTCACCATATCAAGAGAAGTCTCTTGCTCACCCCTAGAGCAGGAGAGTATAAAAGTGATTCTTCTTCGGAGCATCATTAGAACCACTTGCTTGATCTTGACCACTACCCTTTTCTTGACCCCACACATTTGGAAAACCCCTAACCTTGAGCCCACTTTTACAAAAACTAAAACAATTCTCCGTTCCATTAAGACAATCAAAATAGTTCTTCTTGACACATTTTCCACAAGTTGGTTTCTTGGTTGGTGAACTAGTATCCCTTCCTTTTTTAGGCTTAGGGTTAGACACCCTATCATTCCTAGCCTTAGGGAACATGGAAGGAACTTTATTAGAAACCCTTTTCTTAAACTGATGCTTGTCTTGAATCTAATCCTACTCTTTCAAGAACCATCATCTAATGATCTTGCCCTCTTGGCATCTATACTCTTCCTCTTAGACCTTGCCTCTTCCACATGTTGAGCATGAACCATGAAACGAGAAATGTTCATATTGTCATATAGCATGGACGAATGATACTACTCTTGCAAATCATCCGAAACCCCAGTCACAAAACAACTCATTTCATTCCTAGGATCGAAAACCAAAGAAGGAGCATATTTTGACAATTTAGTGAATTTCAACGAGTATTCAAGCACACCCATACATCCTTGATGAATGTTGATAAACTCCACCACTTTAACTTCCCTCTTCTCCCTAGGAAAGAGTTTATCAAGAAAAGCCTTCTTGCACACTTCCCAAGTCACGGGTCCACCTCTTAAAGGTCTATTGTCCCTCTATTGGACGTACCATGCTTGATCCACGTCCTTGAGTTGATAAGTGGCTAAATCGGCCTTCTCACTAGTAGTCAACCCCATAGCATAAAGGATCTTGTAGATTTCATCAATGAACTCTTGGGGTCTTCTTCAACTTGTGTGACCCATAGAAAGTAGGAGGATGTCAGTCTAGTGATGTCAGAGGGGTCCCTTCGACAGGGGGGCCATGGTATCAACTTTTGTGGTGCTCGGGGTCAAAACCTCCCGATTATCATTGGGCCTCTTGGGCTTGATTAGTGGTGGCTTGTGCTTGGGTAATAATGGCTTAGGCCATTTGTAAAAGAAGCACCTTTATGGCCTCATCCGTCAAAGAAGGAGGATTGAGCCGGGGCTTAGTCATCATTCACATCTTTTCTCAAGAGGAGGAAACTTGACACCACGGGGAAACTCCCGCCATTGGAAATCTCTTCTTTAATAATGTCTCAAATGTTTGCATTCCTTCGAGTATTCATTTCCTATAATACCATAAAAGGATTACATGAAAAAGCACATAGAGCTAACACTTTAAAGGCATGATATTAGACTTCCAAGAAATCGAGAGTTCCCTAATACTCATTTAGATTTTTATATCGCTATAAGTGGGTGTCAACGCTTCAACCATTATGAATATAAACCTACATAGACGTGGTTGAGAGAGACATCAACTCAAACATATTTAACCTGATGCTCTGATACCAAGTTTGTAACATTCGGGAATACCCCTTATACATAATCGGCATCATTATCCTCTTTGAGGACTAAGACTAGCCTCTTAGATTACATCATTACATTCATAGGTCAAATTTAGCACAAAATTTAAAAGTTTCATAACTTCTAATTTTAGGTTTACGTAGACCTCTAGATACAAACGTAGTTACGTATATATGAGTATAAAAATAGACCCTCCATATAGAAAGATTACTTAGTCTTCTAACTTTTATTGCACCTATATATTGAATTAACTAGTCTCAAATAGCATCTCAATCCCCGTTCATCTCATAACCATCTGATAAGAGTAAATCAAATTTGTACCTTAGCCCCCATACATCAATACAATAAGACCACATATATGTGATACAATTTTTAGTACACAAATGAAAGGAAAGAAACATAATAATCTTAAAACTAAAGCAACATCATAGGCTTGATAGTGGCATTGCCCTCGGAAAGTGAGGACTTACCCAACTTGGATGATCATGAATTCCAAGTCTTCTTCAAAGTCGTCTCCAAATGTCATTCAAAGACTGTAACCAACAATATTGGGGAAAAGGAATAATTGGGGTTAGTACACCACTTATACTAAGTATGAGACCATATGCACACATACTATGAAATCATGCTAAAGAAAAAGGGAAAGGATTTCACAAGTATGTGATTTCCCTTTTTCAATTAAAGGCGTTTGTTTTACGCAACATTTCAACAACACCAACCACTATAAACCACAAATATTATGTTCATTTTCACAGCATGTACATCACAAGAACCACTCCCTCCAAGTCTAGTCAAGTCAACACTCCATATCATATAATAAATACATAGTCAAGTCCTATAATAGCCCAAGCATTACAAGAGTATATTTAATATTAACCGAAAATCAGACACTTAACCCATGAACCCTAATCACCAGCCAAAACAATTCAATGACCCAAGCAAAGCTCGCTATAACCTGACTCAAGTCAAGTCCTAACCAATATCATGACCACATCCCCCACTTCACATAACATTGCATTTAACAGTACATATCATCATACTTTAATAATGTAGACCAACACATATTCATTAGTGATACTAATCAACATAAGTATCAACAATGTGCAAGTGTCAGCAGAGACATAGCATATATATTTAAGCATATTCATACATAAGAACATCCTCCTAAGACTTCCCGTCAAGGCTAACTAGTGCAATGTTTAGGTAGAGTCCCATATAACCCCTACCTAGACTTCACCTAAACCCCCTTGGTTATCCTAGTTAGATTCATTACTATTTACTTTAATTCCTTTTACCTTTTGGGAAGATCTTACCCTTACGACATAGACCCGCATGCGCTAATGTGAATCCAGTGTCGTGAACCCGACAATGAAGAAGGTGACCTACTTACTCAAGTCGTCCCTAAACATGAACATAGCAACTACATGGATCCACTAGCTAGATTCGGCACTGAGGCGTAACTATTTCAAGAAACTAGGAGATATCTTTGGGAACCTCTTTATTATACAATGCATTACATCTCCAATATCACATAGTACAATTAGTGATCCTAACCTTCGCATGTGGAAGGGACTCTCTCACTCTAGTTCACTCGGTGCTAGCAGAGTCCCGTTTAACAAATGTTCTTGATAATAATCATACTTTATTAAGGTCATAAGGTCTTCAACCTTGTAAATTCATCGTCACATAGTCCAATAAGAAAGTTGCATGAGTATAAGCCGTTCATGACAATTCAGATAAGTGAGGTTAAGCACAATTTACATATCAACTTCAGGATAAGCACCTTGGTAAATCATTCACCTCTCCTTATACAATTTACTCTCAAGCCACACCTCCAAACTATAGAGTCAATAAATTTTCCATTCACCATCATACCACCACCTATCAATCCATAATCAAGGCATTATCCAATACAACATTATGACTGAATCCCAATTAACCATAATTTGAATAAAGTATAGGGATCACAAACTATCACGTCCCTCCTTCATAATTCAGCATCAAGGTCTTACCATCAACCCCTTAATTCAATACAATTTATGGTAACATCATTAAAGATTTAATGACCAACATTAATACCAGGCTAACAGAATCACTACACATCACAATTCAATATAAACTAGTTTCATAGCTTACAAGATACGTCTCTCAAACTCAACAACATACTCAAACTTAGAATCATTTCTCAAGACTAAAGCATTAAAGGACTATAAATTCATCCTAATATATTCATGTTGATACCAATAATATCATATAAGAGTATTCATTGAACCAATCATCACAATTCATACCAAGATCATAACTAGGGTAATGCTGAAGGTCATCTTCTTCAACTAACCAAAACCTCAATATATTTTCATATAAAGTTATAATCCATGTAAATTTATACATAATATCCAAATCATCATAACAAATCAATTCTCAACAATCAAATTCATATTAGATGAAAACCCACTTGAAAACCCAACTTTTGAAATCAATTTGATGGAACCCTATGAGGAAAGCAAAGGTGAAAGAGATATCATATATTTAATATAATTGATGAAGATTGATAGTGAAACTTTATTCTTTCTACCAAATTTTATGAATTTTTGACTCCTAAAAGTTAATTAAATAGGTTAAGGCATGCTAGTACCTCCTAGAACTAGTTTTCGAATGTCATGGACGTTGTTGGACATTTGGATTTATAGACTTTATAAATGACTCATATTCATTAAAATAGACCTTAAAACAATGTCTAACCTTATGACACTTATGTTAGGCTCTAGAACACGTCTTAGATTTTCGAAGTATTACAGTCATGAAACCATCTCTAGGAAAGTCATTGAACTATCCTTATTGACCATTGAGTGGCAGCCCTAGAGGACACATCTTTGGTAGGTGCATTATGTTTAAGTAATGACTAATATATGGTACCGTTTCACATGCCCTTATGTGATTAAACTTACTCTATGAGAACATCGCTAGCACCAGAGAACATGTTGTGGTAGTATATCTACTTTAGAGAAGGAACTAGGAGTGCAAAAGCCCTTGATATTCCTTACCATGTGCCTACATTGGGAGTTGTCCCTAGTTTCTACCCTTGGAAAGTAAAAAGTATAAACCTCTATCGGATAGTAGACTCTTGATTTCATCCTAAATAGTATGGTCTTGTTTGGTTATGCTTTATTCCTCATCATATGGGATACATTTTATTATTGGATAAGTTACACAATGTTTAGGTAGTGAATGAGTCACTGTCTAGACATGGAACGAGTAGGCTTTGAAGATGCTAGTATGTACGTTATCTCGGTCTTTTCCAAGACTATTATGTGAAGTCCTCTAAATGCTTAATTGAATTTACTTGATTAAATGAGTGATTATAACTTAAGTTAATGTTAGTTGAAGAAAAGTATCTCTAGGTTTAAGGGTTGCTTAGGTAGGCTTGAAAAGGGTGTATGGGCGGTCACTTAATGTCTTACTTAGGTGAATTTTTAAGTAACCTTAGGTAGTGAATTAATTTAATAAAAACGGAACAATCTTACTTTAGGTAGGATTAAGGATTATTTAGGTAGGCTTCAAGAGGGTATAATGGGTTGTGTCTTCTTGTCTTACTTAAGTAAGTCTTAGGATAACCATAGAGGAGAGGTTTATATGCTTATATGATTTCTAAGTAATGTTAATGCTATATTGTGGGTCTTACTTGGATATGTCCTATAATGTTTATGGGATGTGGCCTTAGTACAATGGTTTTATACTTATCTCTGAATTTTCTCAAATAGATTTTTTTGTAACAAATGTCTGTTTAACATAGTTTTTTCATATACACCTCTAAGGCTACATTCAATGCTCTAATTCCATATGTTTTTATCTGTTAAAGGTGTAGGTGAAAAATTGATAGAGTCATTTGAACAAAGCATGGGTATTATTCATCCTTTCAAGCAATATTGGTTTTTGTCATTAATTGATTACAGGCATAACTATTTTTAGTTTAACTATTCAAAGACATTGTAATAAAACTTTGATATTTATTATTTTGTTTATGTAATGGTGATTGTGACCCAAGATATTTCGTGAGTCTAAGATGTCTACAAGAGACGTAGCAATTTCCTATGTTTGTGTTCTTATAAAAGAGATTGAAGATGATCTAGTGAAAAGTTTTAATGAATGTCGTCACTTTTTTCATATATATAAGATATCATATATATATATATTCAACATGGAGTCGGAGATGTCGAAGGGGCTTTGTGTGAGACCTCCAAGATAGTGTCGAATATGCGCTTCCCCACTGCAAGGAGACTTGATCAGATACTTTTTTTCTAGGGTTTCCCCTGGGTCGTTACAACTTTGTTTAGAGCATACGGTTATAAGTAGTCTTTAGGATTCAATCTGTAAAAAATTACTTCTTAGTTCTAATCTCGGCTTCTTTTTCATCTGTTGTGAGTCGCACATAATCTATGAGTGATAGAGGCTTAGGATGATCTAGTTTTCCCTTCGTCTCGTACTCATTTGTGTGACGTTCCTGTTAAGTGATTTAGAACGGTCCGTTGATGTGTCATTCCGCTCTTGATGGGGAACTTTTCTTTATGTTTTTAGGAAGTGAAATTCGAGAAGGACACCGGCCAGGAAGAGTGGATGAGCTTGGAAGTGATTTACGGCGGAGTTTCCCCTCCCTGAGTGAAAAATGTCCCCAAGGTGGCAAGCTCCAACAGGGTTCAGTGTCCTCAAGGTGAGCCAGTCATCTTTAATGTGCATCAAGGTAATGCAGGTTCTGGTGGTTTACAGCTTACTTACCCATGAACGGACATGGTATAACTATGGAGAGCTGAGAGCTCTTCTTGCCTCTAGCTGAAGCCATGCAACTCATTTGAATAGAAGGGTGTTTGAGCCTAGGGTGGAATGCTTTAAGAGAGTTACCATTTAGCCTGGCGGTAAGACTTAGCAAGGCGACTCATTGTTAGCGGAATGAATTCTCCTATTTCGTCTGCTTGTCTCCTAATGGTGGGAGACAGGAATCCCCCACTGCGCTTTTCTTTGGATAAGTCTTAAAGAAATTGCCTGATATAATAGTGGATTCTAGGGAGAAAGAGCTGATTACCGGTTTCCATATCAATTGAAGGATGTTTTCTCAAGTATGGTTTTCACTCAATGGAAAGGAATAGGGCGCGTGAGTCGGGGACATAGAATGGGAAGGTTTAAGGAGGCTGCTTGAGGTGAAGCTTGAGGATTGTTCATTAAAACTTAAGGCAAGGAAGATGGAGTGAATGTGCGGGTGCGTGGAAGGACAGAGGATTTAGTGAAGTTTAACTTCTACTATGTCTAATAGATTCATCCGTGGTGTCCTACGTCACCCGGCCAAGGATGAGATGAGTCGGTTTTGTAGACCGATGTTTCCACCTTGGTGAAAGAAGAATGTCGTACGGATATGAATCCATGGGTGTTATGACTCCTATCTAGACTATGGTGTATGCTCAATCTAATGAATGAGTATCAGCGACCTGTGAGAAGAAAAGTATAGAGAGGCTGTAGGTGGAGAACCGAGGAGAAATATTCATCCAAGTTTAAGAAAGGGCGAAGCTCTGTCCAAATATCCACCCACGACAATGGTTCGCTCGAGACTTGAACCTGACCCCTCTCTCTTCACACGGCCAACGTCATTGCTCATGCATGACGATGGACGGTTGAGCTTGGGAGTGGTGTTCATCCCAAGTGGTTAAAGCCTACTATTTCTAGCTGCTGCTACCGTCTGTGGGGAAGAACAACGGCTCCTCGTAGGGACACGACGCCAGGGGTGCCGCCCTGCCCACGTCTAGGTACCCCGCGTCCATCTCTTCTAATGTGGGCCGCGGTTGCCTTGTGGGGTTGTTTTGGTTAAGGTGGACTGATCCCAATACCTGCCATGTGTGAGTGATGGTAGATTCGTTCCCGTATACGATTACAGGCTACACCGTCGCAAGCGTAGGCACTGGTGGCAGCAATTGATCGCGGAGCTAGCAAGCAATATATCCCGTCACCGTCTAGCACTAGCGGGCTTCGCCCGGATTATGGTCACCAAAGTAGGAATCGATTATATGTTCTCAAAGCTAAGACCAAATCGGGTAAGATGGAGTTCCGATAAGTGAATAGATCTCTCTCTTGATCATTTATGAAATGGGGTTTTCCTATAGTGGGGGATAATTATGATCAGTTGGTTTTTTATGGGTTTTTTGTCCTCTTTCTGTTCTAGTTATTTCAATTCAACTACAATGTTTATAGTAGTATGTTGCATTTTGTGTAGAAGTCTTAAGTGAAAATGAATTTCATTGGTCTCATTGAATTGTGCATTTCATGAGGTTTTGTGTTGGTTATAAAAAAAAATGAGTTCATATGGTTTTATCTCTCATATTTTCATGCTTCTTAAATAAATTTCTTAAAGTGTTGCATTAGTGATTGAGTAAGCATGCTTCATTGTAAGGAATTTGAAATTTGTGCTAAATTGTGCTTTCATAATAAATGGTTATAATGTCCATATAAATGATGTATATGGGTATGATAATATGTGGAAAAGGAATTTACTCTTATATGATTTAAAAGGTCGAATCTTATTGCATGATGAGTTGTAGATGTTGTGCCTACTTTCTTGTTGTGTTTGGAGTATCTTAGTTATGTTGATTTGATGTTCCTCCTACATATGTGCACTACATATGGTGAGGTATGGTTAATAGCCTCTAGTCTTGGGTCTTTACTCTTGAAAGTATTTAAGATGTAGCAAGTGTCATTCGAGGACGAATGTTGTCCAGTTGGGGAAGCAATGTTAATGACCCCGAAAACATGGAAAGTAGAATGAAAACGAGAGTCCGAACATGGGTGTAGTTCATGAGGCTCTAATGTCTACAATGTCATAATAAGTCGTGTTGAAGTCAGTTTTGAGAAGTTGGGAAGGTTTTGGAGTGGAACGTCCAAGGATGTCAACGACGTTCCAGTAGTAGAGCCTTTTAGACGTGCTTCGTTAGTCTCATGCGTATCGTTTGCTATGTTGTAAGGCATCGTATTGGGTGTGCTAGAAATAATTTGGACATGACCCTAGTACCTATAAGGGACATCTGGTTAAGGTCAGAAACACTACCGATACATCCCAAGTACGGGGCGGTACGACCCCACGCCTAATGGTCCCCAAGGAGGACACCAACCAGGGCCGCCAAGCTACGCTTCCGTAGTCAGCTAGGGTTTCGCATTGGCTGCAACCGGGAACGCCTCGCGCCTGTCCACCTTTAGAGCGGGCATAAAGCGCTGTTTTGCCTATTTGCACAATCCTGCCATATCGTTCGAACCATCTGTCTTTCGAAATTTCCAACTAATCTAAGATTGGGAGTGACCCCAACACAGCGACGATTGACTTCCTTGATTTGGTCGCCGGTCTTTTTAAGTCAAGTGATTGACTCGGTTAAAATGGTCCAAATAAGTGCAGGTGTCACTCGGGGTCGTTTTTGATCCTGTTCGATGGGAAGTAGTTTTAGTTTGAAGGTCTTTGGTCTTACCTTTTGTTTAAACCCAGAAATTCAGCCACCTCAAGGCCATACCCACTCAACTCGAAAAGTAAACACCCTCCATGCCCTTCTCGCTGAGTACCCAACCATTGTTGAAGCTTTGAAGCTCCCAAGGGAAGAGACAGATTCCATGTTTTTTTCCCTGGGGCTCCTCTCTTCCATTTCGCGATGGTTTAATCTTAATCGGTTAGGAGGTACTGGGTGTTTCCATCCCTATGAATCCTCTTTCTTTCCAAGAAAGTCATTTCAATGGTTTTCAAAGATGAGCAAAAACATGGAGAATCTTCTCATTATGAATTCTTTGTCATCTGGGTATTCTTACATAAAGTGGAGTTGAATTCATGACTTAATTGATTGAATGATGTTATTGTGAAAATGTATTTTAGAGATTAAAATCCTCTATGAACCACATAGCAATATCCTGAATTCCCTTATTTGTTGCTCTAAATATGGGGTGGTTTATTTTGTCGTCCAGTACGTTAATAGTATTTGTAATTCTTATGTATTAGAGATATTTTCCATTTTGTAGAACTTGGATATAGTGTATTCGATGTTAGAATGTTGTATATAGGCCTATCATGGTAATTTGATGATATTCAGTTACTGTGATCGTTTTATGAATTTGCAAAATCTGCCTTGTGGTTGTAACTTGGTTTGGATTGATGGTATACTGTCTGACTTGGTGAAGATCCCGGTTTGTGAATTGGAGTTGGTGTGTCGAGAAGACCAATGGATTGTGGTGATATATTATGATGGAATGGTGGTAAGTTAGACCTAATATCTCGTCTACTTACAGTGTGTAGTATACATGTAGATTGAATTGTTTTGTATATTGGTTAAATGAGTTTTTTACGTTACTGATGGCGGTGGCTATTGTGGTTTATAGGTATAAGTGACGAACGATCGGCCTGTGCCCGGCAGTGTAGTAGTTTTAAATGTGATGTTTTTATTCATGTTTATCAAGGTCTTGTATCTATGGCTCATTGTTGACTGATTATCCCTGTGGTATCTATGTAAGGTTGCTTGATCGGTGCGTGTAAGTCTGTGAAATCGCTAATCTTCCTAATGATTTATGTGTTCCTCATTAAAGGACTCTGGGGTATGTTCTTCTAATTGTGATAGTGAGTATTGTAATCTTTGTTAGTGAGCTTGAACGGTTGGGCTTTGTATCTTACATGAGTACTTGCCTTATTGCTTTCTGTAATCAGAGGTAGAACATGCAAGATTGAGGACAAGGTGTGTTCTCCATTGAAAAATTGATATAACATATGTTCTCTCTACTTGAACAGTTAATGTATGTAAATGGAATGAACATCTTGAGTTAGTAATTCTTACGACACCTTTGAGGTCTGGTATGTGTTGTATGAAGATGATGTTGGGAATGAAAGCTTCTATGATCAGGTAACCCATAAGATGGTGCGCTTAAAGTCTGACTCGTAAAATGACCTTGAATAAATCAAGAAAGGTCTAGTAGTGGTGGAACCTTCAATATACGAAGAGGTTGTTCTATTCTTGAAGTTGAAAGTCGTAATGAATTCAGATTTCTTGCTTTCTGATGAATGGTGGACTAGGAAAAAGTTCATATGAGCTATCCTTAATCTTAACAGCCATATGAGTGGGCAACAGCCCTAAAGACAGAAGGACCTATCTTTGATAGGTCAGTTATGGTAGTTAATGAGCCATAATGAGATGGTACATTTTTCCAATATGCCTTAATTGTGATTGAACTTACTCTACTATGAAAACATGCTACACACAGAAGACATGATGTTTTTGTGGTAGTAGCGCCACTGTGAGAACTGATAACTAGAGTGCAAGCACCGTCCCTTGATATTCCTTAGTTGCATCGGTCCAATGTGGCCCTACTGGAATGTTGTACCTAGGTTCTCTCTAATCTACATCTCCCTTGGCAGGTAGAAACACTGAGCTGCCATCGATAGGTATATTCTGCTTTCATGGCCAAAGTCATAGTATGGTCTAATGTTTCGGTGTAATGTCTATCTCTCATGTGGGAATACGTTTTAAGGTTATGTGGATTTAAGATTCATACAACGTCTTAGGGTACGTGGAATGTGAGATGCATACATGGCGAGAACATGCCACGAGATTCTATTGAAGATTCTAGTAATGTAAGGTGCTTCAATAGTGGACCATTCATAAACGTTCTATGTATACGAGACAATAAATTTGAGATAATTAAAAGTTTACGCTGTAAAGCTTCAAGAATGGTTAAAAAAATTATTGAGAAATAAGCTCAGGAGGTCCCGTATCTTACACCACCAAAAAGATACAAAACTACAAACTAACGGTTGTCTAGAGAGTTTTTTATATACGATTTTAAAACCCGTCATCGCCGCATAGCGGTGACACCCACCTGTTTAAGCGGTGGTCGCTGCACAGAAGGCGCTACTTTTGAGACCATTTAAGCCTGTCTTGAAAAGCTCGAATCCTGAGGTAGCGGGTGTCATTTTTTCGCTTTCATAACATACTCTTAACTCACTACGCCCAGAAAGTACCATTATTACTATGATCTCCCGGAGGTCTATTTATTCAAATTCAATTTTGCAAAGTCGTATGGATCCCCTAATGAGTTATCTAACCGATTGTGTAATCACATTCCCATTACTCCACCTGATTGCTACCAGATTTCCCTACACATTCATGACTTCAATTTCCTCCAAATTTGGACAAGGTTGGAAAAATCCTAGTAGTTCGAAAAAGTTATTTCGGATCCGATTTTTCCCATTGGCATTTCTAATAATATGAAACCAAAACACCTCCCTCTGCCTCCCGCTTTTCTCGACCTCTCGCTACTCGCGCGCCAGCCGTTGTTCACTACCTAGTGCCCGTTAGCTCAGTGCGCCGGCAGACGATGCGTGAGTGGATCGTCGCAGAAAACCATTGCTACGCGTCCTGTGCATAATGAGGAAAGGACAGAGCGACAATGGGTCTGTGAAACATGACATGTGTGCCTAAGAGGATATGCTAGTTCGTTAAGGACAATGGCGAATATGCGAACGAGCGTTATGCCGGGGGGAGACAGAGGCATACATTCAGTGTTAATTAAAAATAGTGTAATTACTTAGGTTGGGTAATTATTATCCTAGTAATTGACAACCAATTTCAGTTACCCCACGTGACTTCCAAGAAGACCTCTTAGAAAAATATGAATATAACATCTTATATATGTTAGCGTTAGCTTATCCTGGGGGGAGGCCCCGGCGCGTGCTTCATTCCGTTTCACATCCTCTTCGGTATTCGTCGCCATGATATGATAATATTGATTGCATAATCGTCTTCCCTCTCTGGGCCGGCAGTTGTCTTGCTCACTGTCTGGCTTATACTCTCCGCTTAGCTATATATAATAATATATATATATATATGTCCGTTCGTTATATTGAGATGGTGTTTCGTTTTTTTTGTTGGCGAATGGTGTCGCTCCAAGCATCATAGGGCGTCCGTGTGAGGTGCTTCTTTCGAGTGCGCCGGGGACAGCTCGTGCTTTAAAGAGGCAGCAATATGAAGTGGTGTGTGGTCAATTTATTTATTTTAGATGATAATTCTGTTTTATTGTGAGTAATGCACCGGCACGTGTATGTGCAGAGTGTCTATATGTGAAAGCAGCCCACGGGGTCTGCCCGGGGCGTGGGTCATCACCTGTAGACTCACGCGTGGTCGGCACTTCTAAACAAAGGAGTTTCGAAACCCGTGCGGCGCCGTGGCCGAGCGCCGTGGCCAGAGGCGCCCAGTCAAGTGTCAAGGGGAGGAAGTGATGAACGGGGGGGGCGTTCACTTTGATCCGTGACGGGGCTGAGCGGCTGCGCACAGTAGGGGGGGGTTACGTGACAACTTCACTCTATTTCTTGAAGGGTGGGCCCCTCTGCCAAACCGACGTGGAGCACCAATGTGGTCTGTGAGACTAGCGCTTGCTGAGTTCCCCCCCAAAAGGTTAAAATGAACGTCGCCTTAAAAAAGATAAAATAATAATTATCATAAATTATAATTATAACAAAAAGTGTATGTGAATCCTGCACCAAGTAAAAAATTGTTAGTGCCGCTGGGACACGCTCGAAGTATGGGTGATAGATCACTGGTGGGGGTTGTGAAAATTAGATTGTCATGCACCCGTCACGGGGGGCAGGGGTGGGTAGGAGTCAAAGTGTTGTCATTATGCATGCACAAAACAGATAAGTGACTAACAAATCGGACAGGCCACAATAATGGAGGAAGGAATTATTTCCCGGTAAAATAAACAAGGTTTTAAAGTATAATTTTTTTAATATAAAAAGGCGTGAATGGAGATGGGTATAGTGCAAGCTCTAGCAAGAAGAAACTAATAAAAAGAAGAAGAAGCCTCACCTCTTCTTCTTGTGAGAGTAAAAAAATATATAAAACTCCCAAAAAAATTACTAGAGTCACAAACATAGAAATAAAAAAAAGAAACAAAATCGTCATGAGAGTGGTCAAGTGACAGTTTGTGGCTTTGCTACTTTGCCTCTCAGGTATGGTACTAGCTGAGACCCTTACTCTACTTTAAACTGGAACGTTACCTAGGGCCAGTCTCTCCCATTGGCGTGCCACAAACAAGGTAATTCTCATTCACCGGGCCAGTTCCCTGGGCCTAGAATTAATTGTACCTCCAACAACAATATTGTCGTCAATGTCTTCAATAATTTGGATGAGCCATTTCTATTCACCTGGACTGGTTCCCCATAGGAAGAACTCATGGCAAGATGGTACCCCAGGAACCATGTGCCCAATCATGCCTGGTCAAAATTTTACCTACCGATTCCAGGTCAAGGACCAGATTGGTAGCTACTACTTCACTTTCCCTACTACCACAATCGTTTGCACTCGAGCATCATGTGGGTATGGTGGCCATCAATGTCCACAGTGTGCTCTCATCCCCTGTTCCTTTTTGACAATACCTTCGATGAGTACAATATCTTTTGGTCGTGCTTGGTACAACAAGGGTCCACAGACTTTGAAAAAGGTCTAGATGGTGGACCACGACACACAGAAACCACAACCGTTGGCCTGACCTGATGGCATCATCATCAATGGTAAATCCCTGCTAAGGTTGGAGAGGCAAAGATGCCACTCTTTACCATGGAGGCTGGCAAGACCTATAGGTACAGATTCTGTAACCTTGGCATGAGGTCCTCAGTCAACGTTAGATTCCAAGGTCACCCAATGAAATTAGTCGAGCTAGAGGGATCCCACACCGTACAAAACATCTACGATTCATTGGATATCCATGTTGGTCAGTGCCTCTCTGTATTGGTGACTGCTAATCAGGAGCCCAAGGACTATTACTTGGTTGTTTCAAGCAGGTTCTTGAAGCAAGAACTCTCCTCTGTGGCCATCATCCGTTATGCCAATGGAAAGGGCCCAGCATCTCCTGAGCTCCCAGCATCCCCACCAGACAACACTGAAGGCATTGCCTGGTCCATGAACCAGTTCCGCTCCTTCAGATGGAACTTGACCGCTAGTGCTGCCCGTCCCAACCCTCAGGGTTCCTACCATTACGGACAGATCAACATCACCCGTACCATCAAGATTGTCAACTCTATGGGCCAAGTAAATGGTAAGCTTAGATATGGTTTGAACGGTATCTCTCACTCAGATACCGAAACTCCATTGAAGCTTGTAGAGTACTTTGGAGCTGCCGATAAGAGCTTCAAGTATGATCTCATGGCTGATGAAGCCCCAGCTGACCCAAACAAGCTAACTGTTGCCCCAAATGTGAAAAACACCACCTACCGTAACTTTGTGGAGATCATCTTTGAGAACCACGAGAAGAGCATCAGGACATATCACCTTGACGATATTCCTTCTTTGCAGTAGCTGTTGAGCCAGGGAGGTGGAGCGCAGAGAAGAGAAAGAACTACAACTTAGTGGACGCAACAAGCAGGAACAACATCCAGGTGTATCCAAACTCATGGGCAGCAATAATGTTGACATTTGACAATGCAGGAATGTGGAACTTGAGGTCAGAGATGTGGGAGAAGACTTATTTGGGAGAGCAAATGTACTTCAGCGTTCTCTCACCAAGCCGCTCCTTGAGAGATGAATACAACCTCCCTGATAACCATCCTCTCTGCGGTGTTGTCAAGGGCATGCCCCTCCCAGCTCCATACAAGGCTTAATTTAATCTCTTCTCTTTCTATCTAATAATAAAGGGGACGGCTTAACTATTAATGGATTCCAGTATTTATTTTCCTTCCCCCAAAAAATCAATGAATAAAAAGTTTTTTCTTTCTTTCAAATTTATGCGTTTTTCCTTTCTCTCCTACTCCTTCATCGTATTATTTGAACTCAAATACCAAAACATTTATAAATTTTATTAGCTTCATCCAAATGAAAAAACCAAAGTCGGCTTCTGATCTTACTTTTTACAATTTATTTATTAGTTCATCTTAATTTTCCATCTCTGCTTGGAGACAGTTCCAACCCCGTCGATGCGATAGAACAAATCCTTCAATTTTGCATGCTTTCGAAATTAGCAAGACTATCAAAAATTTGTTGTTTAATAATTGCAACATAATTTTCTGCTTAATTATAGCTTGTTTATACACCCCCTAGGCCTATATATAAAAGCTCTATGCTGTGTAGTAGTATATTTTTCTGTTTTCTCTTTTTTTAAGAGAAAGGGATTACTATGGAAGCATTAAACGTAGTATTACATTAGTTGTAGGGAAATATAACGGACAAATAATAATCTTTACCGCAAATGTTCAAAGTTTATTATAGGCTATTTAAGACCACTTGAAGATGATTACAATCATCCAACTACATCAATCTTTTACTACTCAAAATAGAAAAACAAAAGTCCGTGCATACAAATAACTATCATGTATCACAATTTACAAATACCTGTACTAATGACACTTCTAAAAAAGACTTCTTGAAAACTAAGAGACAATTTTGGGAAGACTAAACTTAATTGCCATTATTAATTCCAACACTCCCCCTTAATGCCTTTGCTTTGATAACTCCAATTTGCCGTTCGTCGAAGATAGCAATTTTTTCTCCCAGGAATGCTTTGGGTTGAAGAGTCAGCAAATTGGTTTCTCCTCCTGTCTGACAATAATGCAACTGAATTTCGCCTTTCTCTTGTGCTTCTCGTATAAATGATTACTTGATGGAAATCTGCTTTGATCTTTTCAATTTCAACAACGGGCTTGGACTGGATATTCGTGGCAATTTCGATGTTTTGATTTGTTCCATCACAAATACAGAATAGTCCCTATTTTTTGTTTTTCACAATGTCTTCAAATATTCTCCGTAAGCCAAATTCTTGAGAGTAGGCCTTGGATTTGAAAAACATTTTCTTCTGCTTCGTCATGGATTGAGCAACAACACTTTGCCTTTTTTTGATAACCAAGACAAATGATTGGATGCCAAATAAAAAGCATAACTAGAAATTACTTTTCATGTCATCTATACTTCCAGCCCATCCACTATATGAAAATCAATTAAGTTCAAATTTCCATGCTCCTGGAATGGATCTTTTGACATTATCCCCATAATCCCTTGTTCCTTGCAAGTAGCGTAGACACCGGCTTTTGCAGTCAGCTCCCAAAATTCACTTGGCTTGGTTCTGCATAATCGGGATAATAAACTAGCAGCAACACATAATATCTGGCCCTTGTTGAAGTAGATTATAGCAACTTCCAATCAACGTCCTAATAAGTGAGCTATTAACTTTCTTTTCTCTCTCATCATCATCTTTTTTTTTCTAAACTCCTCATTTGCTCTAATGGTGAATGGCCACAAACTGCAATCCCATCCTTTTTAATTTTTGAAGAATACTTTTTCGTATACTTCTTTGAAATGACAATCCTTCTTTCGGTTGAGAACTTCGATGCCCAAGAATAATTTAGCTATCCACGATCACTCTCATTTCATATGCTTGCATCATATCTTGTTGAAATTTTGCAATCCTTTTTAAATCAGTTCCTGTCAAGAGCAAATCCATATCTCCTTACCTATAGACAACAATGAATAATGCTGCCATGTTTCGTTCTCTTCCACATAAAACTGGCTTCACTGTGTACTTTCTTCTTTGAAATTATTTGTTCAGAAAGTAATGTATCCCTTTCATTGTACCGGGAGCCTCTTGGAGCTTGCTTCAGCCCGTAAAGAGATTTTTTTAGTCTATACAAAATACCAACCTTTTCTTTCTCCCCTTGAACAAAAAAATCCCTTGAGGTGCTCAACTAAATCTCTTCACCAAGTTTGTCCATTCAGAATGTTGATTTAACATCAAGTTGAATATCTGCCATTTCTTTTGTGCAGCAACATTTGTTAAAGTTATTCTATTGGTCTCAGACGAGCAAACTGGAGAGAACGTTTCATAAAAATCAATAACTGGTTTTTTGCGTGAAGGCCTCTAGCAACCAACCTTGCTTTGTGCCTTTTGAATATCTCCTTCCTGATGAGGTTGATTTTGTAAATCCATTTTAGACGTACAACATTCTCTTTCTCTATGAATAGCCACAAAGCTCCCCATAATTTTTTTTTTCTATCATGTCGAATTTCTCTTCCATGGCTTTCTTCCAAACCTATTATTTATTGCTTACTTCATAACTATAACTTTCTGGCTCAACACCGTCAAATTACATCTTTGATAATGTCACTAACATTTTGTTCCTCTTGGAGGCGGTTCTTCATTATCTGAATCTGGGAATTTCTCCCCCTTTGAGAGACATCTTCATCTTTCTTTCTCATCCTCTCTGATTTTGGAAACATATGAGAGCAGTATTCTCCTATCTTTTTATCCTCCCAATTCCATGTGTTGTTTTTTCATCAAAAATGGGACATCTCTACTAAACAACACTTTGTTAGTTTTGACAACTCGAGAACCTATATCCTTTTGGGTCACGTCACGATAAAACCAAGAAGACACTTTTTGACTTTTTTCTTCAATTTTGTTTCTTTCTGTCACTCATCAGGTACATTACATCACAAATACACCCAAAATTTTTTACAATTACTTACAGAGAGTTTAAATTCCACTCCAAGCTTCTTTGTTGTCTTTTCCTTTAGTGCCTTTGTTGGACAGACCTGTTAAGGATGTTAACTGTTGTATGCACGCTTTCTGCCCCCAAAAATATTTTTTGTGGCAGACCTTTCTCATTCATCATCGTTTTGGACATTTCAAACAATTGTTCTATTTTTTCTTCTTTCAGATAACATCATTTTGTTGAGGAGTATACCCTGCAGTAAGTTGGCTTTCTGAATGCCTTCATTTTGTTTTGCAATATTTCTTCAAATTCTCCGGACTTGTGATTAACATCCCTCGATCACTGGCGAATGGTTTTGATGTAACCAAACCTTTTTGCTTCTCAATAATGTCTTTAAATTTCTTGAATGTAAGCAAATGCGTTTGACTTTTCTTTCAAGAAATAAATCCAAGTCATTCTTGAGAAATCATCAAGAAAGTTAGAAAATACCTTTGACTTCCAAGAGATGGAGTATCATGTGTCCCAATGTCTGTAATGAATTAGTTCCAAATAACAGTCTTGCTCTCCACGACCTACCCTTTTGGAAACTATGGAAAGACTTATAACCTGTGTTGCTTTCCCATTATATTTACAACTTTCACAATTAATCCACCTCAGTATGTATCTCAGAAGGCCTTGCCCATGTCCTTTTGCTTGAGAACTTATAAATACCATGAAAATCCAGTGACAAAATCTTTTGTGCCAAAGCCCCATGAACTCTAATCTACAATTTCATTTTTTAATTAATTGCATTGTAATGATTTTCAAAGGGAAGTTTCTCTTTATCATCTTTACTTCAACTTCAACATTGACTTGATTTGGCTTCAATTGAAATCATAAATCTTGCAATAATTATCTCTAAAACACAAGAGACTTGTTCATTTCCTATTAGTTGAGCCAACACTAAGCAAATTTTCTTCCAAGTCAGGAACATAAAGACACATCATGAATTTCTTACACAATCCTGTCATGATATTGAAATAGTACCTTTACCTTTCGCTCAACTAAGGTTTCCATTCCCCCCACTTCACTTTAGTAGTGATCTATTATTAATTTTGAGAGGAAAGCAATATTTTCATACTCCAGTCATGTGATTATACACCACTAGCAACATACCATTATCATGTGCCTTTTTGTGTTGAAGCATCAAGAATTTAAAGCAAGAAAAGATTTCGTTTCTTCCATTTCTTCCTCCTGTTTTTTTCAAGCTTTGAACCCCGGCTTCCCTTTCATTACTTTCTGTTCCCGACGCGAGACCGGTCCTCATCAAGTCGAAGTGGTGGTTAAAATGTTTCTTTAAATAAAGGCTCCGTTGAACCGCCTACTTGAAAGGGTAGAATTCGTAGTTGGTTTTACGAAAAATTTTGCTTGCTCCCCGTTTCTTGTGCCATCACTCCTTTTCATTCACAACGGTGCCAAACTTTTTTTACAAAGTTAAACATTGGGGCTTTGGCCCCTTTGTGCAACATTTTCTGTATTGTGATGGTAGTCGTTTTGCAAACTTTACAAAAAAGACTAGAGTTTTTCTCCACCTTTTTTCTTCTACCTCTCTTTGGAAGAACCATCGTCGATCCGTACTCCTCTGGTCTTTTTTTTCTTTTGATTTTTCTTCTGCTGCTTTTTTGCGCCCTTTGCCCTCTGCGCCTTCCCTCCTTTCCTCATTTCCGCCTGGCCCGCCGTCCTCTTGGTTTGCCTCTTCCCCCCCATCTTCGCATTCTCGTTGCCCGACCTGCTCCCCTCTGCTTCTATTTGCTGGAAGCCTTAGAAAGATCTTTCGTCTCCTCAGTGATAGCAAACGATGTACATCATACTTTTTCCTGTGACACTAATTAGATCTTTTCCACACACTTGGTGGTGCAGAATTGTATTCACTAGAGTGATTTCTCATTTCAATTAACAATTATTCATGACGCTTTTGTGCAATATTCATCGCAATTATTTTCAAATCTATCATCGTTAAATTTTTAAACTCTCTTCTAAGTGTTTGAAGATTTATAGTGTACCTTTTCGCACCCATACAAACTCAGTTTCCTCCAGAAAATCCAAGCTTCCTTTTGCAGTCTCAGAGTGCAATTTTTTGCAAAATGATGCCTCTTGGATCACACACTTACCCGAATTTTGGAATTTTGCTCAAGGGCTTGCATCTTGACGATACTTAGCCTCAAGGTTTTTCATCATCTGCTTCTGTAAGATCACCATCGTTTTTTTTGCTCTTCAAAGCCATTTGCACAACAGTCCACAAACCTTCAGTTTTCAAATGGTGTTCTCTTCTTATCCCTTCCGTAATACAAAATCAAGTTTCCATCAAAAAATGAGTAAGCACAACTAAAAATCACAAGCACCTTCATTGTGTTGATGCCATTTTTTTTTTTCTTCACCCAACCCCAGAATTAAAGAAACGAAAAGCTGCGTCCTGATACCACTTTGTAAGGAAATGATGAAAGGCAAAAGTCATATCTTTAGAAAATAATCAAGTTTATTAGAGGCTACTTAAGTCCACTTGGAGTATGATTACAATCATCAACTACAGTCACTAGTTATACTACTCAAATAGAAAATAAAAAGTCTTGCCCCAAATAACTAATATACGTGTTATCCACAAATTTACTAGATACATGTTCACTATCAATAACAAAATGTCTAAAAAGACTTCTTGAACAAACTAAGAGAACAATTTTTGGAAGACTAAATCATTGATGCATTCAATTCCAACAGTAGTTGGGTGGTTAGTATCTAGTTTCAAAAAAAGATTAATAGTAAGCACAAAGTAAGAATTAAAAATTTATTCTTTTTTGGTGGACTTCATTATTTTAATCACCTTCTTAACAATCCCCAGAAGGTCTGATCCATTCAATTTTTAGTGGATATTGTCCGTCCATCCATCCATCAAGCCAACTAGTTCTCAATTCCATTACATGGGCTTGCAGGCCGAATTCCAGTTACGGTCCCTCATTATTGAATATTTTGCATGTTTTCCATCTCTATTTAGCTTATAAAAACTTTTCAGGAGGCTGCTTTTCTCAGGAAAATATTCGTTGAAACCAGTGGTCTTAAATCCATATCCACCAGTGGCCAGTGGGACTGACGACTTTTATCCCATCCAGTGGACCGAACTTCAAGTTTTTTAATGCCACGACTCCACAAAATTATTCCTTTCGATTATCTGTCCCATATATATATATATATATTATATATATATATAGACTATATACTATATATATATAAATTATCTAAAGTATATATATCTCTCTACTCTCGCTCTCTATATATATATCTAATATAAGGTTTCTTTTTCAGAAATTAATTCAATTACTTCATGATCTACTAAAGTCATAATTTGTTTTCAATGATTAAATAGTGAGTAAATTTTAGTTTGGGTGCAATCATGTGAACCCCCCAAATAAGTGGAAAATCTCAACTCAATTTAGAAGTCAAAGATCTATTACCTCACTAAGTCACGATTCACAGAAAACCTACTCTGCTTGGGAGATGTAATGTATCCCTGTTTACATATGTTTTTGTCCCCTCCCTAACATTATTAAATACGTTAAGTTCTCTCCTTTCAATATACTTGTTATTTGTAGTTTTGATGATTTGACAAACCTAGAGAAGCAGGTCAGTTTATCAAGGGTCCTTGTGAGATTAATACTTGTGATAATGTTTTCCTCAGCAAAGTCAATTCTTTGACTGTTGATGTGCTAATGTTCTTTTTCAAAATGATTTGAACCAAGCTCAACTGCCTGATTGCTAGGATCAGGTCCGACCATGAAACGGATCTTAAATACGAATCTTGATACCTTCTGTGTAGAAAATGGTATCAACCATAACTTTCAAGCACCCAACAAACCTCACAAAATGGCGTTGTGGAAATAAAGAGAACAATTTCTTGGTAGACCTTTAACAAGAACCATGCTCATTGAGTCATATCTTACGCTCAAAAACTTCTCTGGGCGAGTCAATCAATACTCATGTTATGGTGACCAATTTTAATTCAATTCTCTCTTGACAAAAAACCCTAATGAGCTACAACGGCGGAGAACCCAAAGCCTAAGGCTACCGTAAGGGCCTTTTGGTGCTAAACAATGCAAATATGATCTGGGAAAAATTTTGATCCCATAAATGTGGGTGTCTATATGTGGGGGTACTGGATGTTCAATTCCAGCAAGTCTTATAGAGTCTTTTAATTAACAAAAAGAACGTTAATTGCATTGAGGTACAGTGTTCATCGTGGTCTTTATGAGAGTGGTGATCTGAAGAATATGATATATCAAAGATATTATGAATCTGCTGGAGCTATTCAAGCTACAGAATAATGGAACCCGTAGGACTAGAGTGGGATTGAATTTTGACTTTGATGTGTTGATCTTAGTCTATCTGAGAAGGTAATACAGGACAACCAGCCTGATATTGGACATGTTCCCTCCAATGATGCAAGTAAAGTGGAAACTCATCCACCTGTGAATGATGACTTATAAAATGAAAAAGAACAGATGGATCAACCACAATCTGGTTTTCGAGACTCAATGGAAAGCATTATTTAATCCAATCCCCTTGAATATGTTCCAGTCTCTCCAGTGAACGTGCTTTAATAGCAATACCAGTCAAAAACAAGGAATTTGGTTGGGTTCTCAGCATTCATTCGATTGTGAGCCTACAATGTGAAAGAGGTCCCTGATGGATCTGACTGGGTAAATCTCTATGAAAGAGGAACTATAATCAGCTTTCTCAGTAGTCAATTTGTGGTACACCTGGTTACCCAAAAACCAGCTGACTAGAAACCAATCATAGGTGACCAGTGTGTCCTGGACCCAAAACAAGCCCTTTAGTGCACCCACATTTACTCTACTATGTGAAGCGAACCAACCAATCTCCCCCCACCATTCCAACATAAATAACGAAAATAATGCGGAAGACTTAAAACCGCATTAACGACAATCTTAAATAACATTCTAAAATTAGTCAATTACTAAATCCCCCCCAAAACCTGGAAGTCACACCACCAAGAACATCTATCCTCAAATTACTAAATCGAAGAGTATCTAGGAAGCTAAGAATAAACAGCTAGTTCCATGCCGGACTTCAAGGCATCAGACAATGAAGAAGAAGATCCAGTCCAAACAGAAGCAATAGCTCAACCCTGAGATTCTGACGTGATGAAGACTGGCTAGAGTTTCGGTTGAGTTTGAAGACGATGCACGTTTGCTGCACTCCACAATTAAACAAGAAGAAACATACAATAGGGGTCATACAAAACAACAAGTACTGAGTAGGTATCATCGGCCACTCAAAATAAAAACAATATATTTTCCGATATAACATAAAATCAACTAAATATTTCTTTAAACAGGTGGACAACAACATTTACCTAACCCTGGCCATACATAACACCAAGCACATCTATGAGGACATCAAGCCTCCACTCCAGAGCTCATTTTGGGAAACATGTTCTTTAGATTGAGTATATTGTTAAACCATATTACAAGATTCATTCTTCTTACTATCCTGGTGTCCCGAAAGTGAACACTACGATCCACTACTATCCTGGTGTGCGGAACGATGACACCACGCCCCTATCCACTACTATCTTGGTGTCTGAACGTGAGCCCCGATCCAATTACTATCCTGGTGTCGGAACGTTGACACCCGAGCCCCGAATACTACGTGTCGGTTCAGACAACCCGATCATTAACCTCATTCTTTTAAAGTTCATCAAGCCTTCTTTTTTATGCCAATACAGTCCATCATTAACAAAGAGGTTTTTTTTACGGTTTGAGAATGCAACAATACAAGCCATCATCATAGCTAATTAATCACAATTCTAATAACAGCATCCTGTGCATGCACCCATATTAAGCATATAGGAGACTTTACAAACAAATCTATAAAACCAATCATATCATTTCGCTATACGAGTCTTACTATGAAATTAGCATACCAAACCTACCTCCACCTAAGAATTCGTGATCCACGCAAGCTACTCCTCAAAATCTCGCTTTTCCTCTTCGTTCTCGTCTTCTCTCTCTTGTTTCTTTCTTCTTTTCTTTTCATCCCTCTCTCCAGTCTCTCCTTTTCTGTTTCTAGTTTTCTGCTTATTCAAAAAACCCCTTTTTCTTTTACCCTAAATTGTCTTATAATTAAGTATAAAAGATAATAAAAATAACCCACTATTTATTTCAAGGTTTATCTCCTTTAACTCCCCAAGTGATTGAATTATTACATTAAAAAAACGCCTAAAACTTTTATAATTATAAGCATAAATATAGTCCAACGCCCCTAAAAACTTTTTAAAACAGAAAATCCCGACTCAGCCAGGGTTTCGCAGTCGTGAACGGTAATTCACACTGTGATGAATTCCTTCCTGTTGACGTCGTCACATTGATTTCAGAAAACTCAATTCTGTGGAAAGAATTTGTGACGCTGCCCGTCGTCCAACGACGGTCCGTCCTGCCATTCTGTCGCGTGACGTTCGCAGAGTCGACTCTTAGTACTCAATTTTTTTCAGGATTCTTAGGTTTGGATGAGACAAAACGAGACAGGAACCCTCGAGCGTCCGCGTCGGCGGCCCATGACGGCCGTCGTGGAATCTGTCCGACCCCAGATAGTTATTGGACCATAACTAAACTCACTCGCTCAAAACGCTAACGTGTCGTATACATATAGAACCAATTTTACCCATCGTTACGTCCTCGATACGATCACAATAAGAAAAACAAGGGCGAAGAGGAGTACTACCGCTGAATCTTAAACAGTGCGGGTATTTTCTTGCATATGCAACTCCGTCCTTCTCCCCCGTGGACTCTTCAATTGGTAGAATTCTATCCATTGGAACTTTGTGATGATGCATATCTCCCCTTGATCTCAACTTCGAATTTCGTCTACCCATATGGCACACAGGCTCCTCCTCATAAGACAAATTCTCACTCAAAAAAGCTGAATCCCAACGATAATGTTAGTTTTTCTTCCCCAATGGTTCTTTTCAACATAGACAACATGAAATACTGGATGCACTCCTGACACGTCCCTGGGGGGCAAGCTAATTCTACGCTAAACCATCCCCTACTCCTTAAAGTACTTCAAATGGTCCATATACCTTGGGCCTTTTTTAGCTTACCTCGTTTACCAAACCGCATCACACACCCTTCATGGGAAAAACCTTCAGCAAAACCTGTTTCCACCCTCCGTGGAACTCCAAGTCTCTGCACTTTTCGATCTACACTATTCCTTCTCTGCCTACTCTGAACTGCTAAAAGCTTTTCCTGAATGGCATTTCAACTTCTCTAATGATCCCGTTCAACAGAATCTTACCCCAAGTTCTAACCTCAAAATGCATCAACCACCAATGGGAACCGACACAATCTGCCCCATACAGATGCTTTCGAAGGGGACATATCAATACTTGAGTGATAGCTATTATTGTATGAGAAACTCTGCTAAGGGTAAGAAGTTTAATCCCAATGACCACCAATTATTCACACATGCAACGAATCAGTAATCTTTTCCACAACACCCTGAATGTTTCTCTCAGACTGACCATCGGTCTGATGTGAAATTCATACTAAGGTTCCCAACCTAGTACCGTAATTCCGCATGCAAGTTCTCCAAAACTTAGAGTATAACTGCGTACGCTATCTTGATGTGATGGAAAGTGGAACTCCATCCATTGGCATCGACAATTTCTGAGATGTGATTTCGTGGCTCCCATCTCTGCATTGGTAAGTCTCTTAACCGGAATGAAGTGAGCAGACTTAGTTAATCTGTCAACATGACCCAAATAGAATCAACTTGGCCCAATGTCTTTTGGAAGACCAACCCACGACGTCTTGCATTTTTCTCTCCCACTTCATTCAGAAATGGGCTTCTCTGAAGTTTCCTCCACGGCCTCTAGTGTTTCCATAACTTTACTTGCTGAAAGCCTCGGGCATTATGTCAACAAATCAACATGGTCGCGGCTTCAATTCTTACTCCACCAAAACGTTTGGCTTTTTAGGTCACGATACATCTTAGGTTTCAGCCAGGAATGTATAAGAATATCCTGACCTTTGAGCCCTGTATAGATGGTGTGAATCAAATCACGACGTCTGGGTACCATACCCGTCCCTTGTAATTCTCAAACACCTTCCTCATTCGATTTTTTGCTTTTGTAGACTCTCCTCTCCGCAACAACCTTATCTCCGAAAAAGATCCGGATCAGTTTTCTCATCAGTAAACTGTTTCCCTTAATTTGCAAGAAAGGAATATCTTGCCTCCACACAGGCCCACATCTCCCTTCTCATTTTTAACTCTAACCTCATAAGTCATTAGCCAGAGTCCTACCTGAACCTCTCTAGCCAATGGGCGTCTAAGAAAACTTTTAAAGTGAGCAGACTCCATGCTCCTGCCTTTTCCTACTTAAAATAAAATCTCTGCCACAAGGAATTTCTTTCTCCCGGATCGATACAGGATAGTGATATCGTAGTCCATCAGTAGTTTTCATCCATCTCTCTGCTCACTTCAAATTCATCAAATCTTTCTGAGTAAGACATTATTGTAACTACGATGATCCGTATAGACTGTCACACTTATATAACCCATATAGATAAAGTGGTCTCCATGTGGCTTTATGCAACACTACCGTTAGCCAACTCAAATCGTTAGGTCGGAATAATTATGTTTCATTAAGCACCTTTATTTGGCCTTTGCCTCGAAGCATAAGCAATTACTTCTTCTCTTGCATTACACTGCACCCAACAGACAATAGGAGGCATCACAATAAACAACGAAATTCTTACCTTCCACTGGTCAGGGTAAGGATTGTGTATTAGTCACAAGGTTCTTGAGCTTTCTTGAAAGCTTTCTTCGCCTCGTCGACCATACAAATGGAACACTGTTGCTTATCAAATTTGTCAATCGGGGAAGCACAACAGAGGAAATCCCTTGACAAATCGACTTTAGTAGCATAGCTAAACCAACAAGCTCCTTACCCTGTAACCAGTAGTAGGGTCTTTAACCCAAGTCTCTCTCCCGCTATTCGATCTTGGAAGGATCCACCAGCCCTCTCCATCCTTAAAGAACCCACGTTGCCCCAAGAAGGACCCTCAAATCTATCCACACCTCACACTTGGAGATTTTTGGCGTAAGACGTTTTTTTTCTCCGTCAAGCATGTTCCCATACAATTCCCTCAAGTGCTCTCCTCATTCTTCTTTTATTGCATCCTTTGTGAGTTACCCAGTATATCAATCAATGAATACAGAAGTGACAAAGCAGATAAAGATACGGCTAAAAATCCCATTCATCAAGCCTCATGAAGCAAGCAGTGCTATTCGTAAGCCCAAAACGACATTACTAAGAGTCATAATGCCCCATATCATACCTGGTTCCCGACAAAAGCAAGTCTTTGGCAACGCTCAACAACTTTACTTCTACTTCTCAAATGAGAAGTAAAGCGGCACGCCGGTCAATAAATAACGTCCAACTAGTTGGAGGTTTTTGGATCGTTCCCACAAGGAAAATAGTCTAGACTTAACTTTAAACGTTGTTATACTAAATTGTTCGGTTGTACAACTTCCTTAGAAAGTAAAAAAAAACAAAAATGTAAACAGGGGGTTTTTGTATCTCCCTAATAGTAAAAACGATACTAAAAGAAGCTAACAGAAATTGAAGAGACACTTAACAACAACACAGCTTTTTTAGAGTTGGGTTTTAAATCAATGAATCAAAAGTAACTAGGGTTTACGTGTCCCCACAGGTTCATCACTTGGGATAATTTCTAACCTATAATAAGACACTTCTTTTCCTAGTATCTTGCATGGCAAAGTGATAAGTTATGTATTTCTAATCCTTGGTCCTGGCATCCGTAGCAATCTCACTCCGCACCTGTGGTTCCGGCTACGTGTGGTGGTGCCGTTCCTAACCCTTATCTGTTTACCACCCTACCCTACCGTCCAATTTAAGGCAGCCGTATTCGATATTTGACACTAAGTTTTACTACACCATTCGTAGCCATCAATACTAGCCTATTAGATAGTATAACACTAAATCTATGTAAATAGTTCTTTCCTAATATCTACCGGCTCCCTTGGTCCGGCAAGTCAGCTTAAGGCTAGTTCTACGTTGATCATTTCTCCGTTTAAAAAGACTTCCTAAGCGAAGAATTTTAAATACAGTCAAGACCCCCTATGCTAGAAATTGTTATTTTAGCTAGGGTTTTATCCTCATTATTCTGCCTTAGGTTCCCACAACACTAATGTTATGGAGTTTTAGTTTTAACTCATCGTCCACTAACCAATTTTCCAATAATTTAATAAGATTCATGTACTTACTTCAATGGAGAAATGAGTAAAGTCCAAAAGATTGCTTGTTAAAATCACACCAAAAAGTACTTGTAATAATATCCAAGGATCGAAACACCAATCAATAATTCTAATAATATATGAGTTCTAATAATTGTAGAGTCTAATTATCAGGTGTCCCTAACCTCAAAACGAGTTTTTTCGAACTAACGTTGATAAAAAATAACAAAAACCTAAGTAAAACAAGAATTTCTTAATTACTAGGAACTCGCCAACACGGGCTGGTTCGAACGGACCACGCACGGACCGTCGTGGTCATCGACGACCCGTCGTGGACTCCGGTCGCCCATACTTGTGCATTTTCCCTCTGCTGCTCTCTTTCGTGTTCCCCTCACGGCAAGTGTGAACTCGACCGTCATAGTCACAACTGATCCGTCGAGGGTCTCGTTTTTCAAATACTTCAACTCTTTGGAATTTTGGGTACTGGATCCTTCATCTGATCTTACGACGTTACATGGCAGGGGAGGACCGTCATGGCCCATGACGGACCATCACCCTGCCTCGTATCCACACTTGTCAGACTTTCCCCATCTCCTTCACAGCTTCTCTCTCAAATCTCCTCAAATTTGGCTCCTGGATAAGATTTTCCCCTTGCAAAACAAAGAGAAACTGGGTATAAAATTAGGCAATAAAGGGCTTTTGGACACCCACTAAACTTGAGTTAAAAGTAATTAATTATCCGTGAAGCCCACGTTCTATAGTTCAAACAACCCTCAACTAAAATTCGTTGTTGGTCCTCAAGCGACGCCCTATGACTCACTACCACTACACAATCTTTGTGTACAAATAGTCTTCATGTTTAGTCCTTTGCAATCATTTGGCGTATCAATCCCGTTCACCTCATCAAATCTAATGCATGCTATCACTATTAAGGCTTGAATTTTTGTTGGGATTCGAACATGCACCGACTCACCATGCACTAACACCTATTCCTCTTGCAATTCTCACCGAGGTGCTAACAGTCCTGGTTATGCAATCTAATGTCCTCACTTTAGAACAAAATCCTCATTTTTTCTTTCCACACCAATGATTTCAGTTTGACGTATAAGGATTACATTTCCAACACTCTCTGTCTCAGAACAAAGTGTCACACCTCATTTAATTACCTATTGCCATAGCCCTTGGCCCTTATTTCATTTCACTGCCTTACTTCGGTATACAACCCTTAGATCACTATAAGTAACTTTTTTTAGCTTGTTCTAAACATAGGCTCAGGGTCAGGTAGGGTACATTTTTTTAGATCACTCTAGTGACTTTTTTTGCCCTCCTTGGACATATCAGCTAAAACTCCCTTCTTATCATATTATCTCGCCCCGTCTCTCAATTCCTTGCCCTTTGCTCAATTTCTCTTCTTTTCTTCATTTGTTAAGTGACTCCCTTCTCTCTTCTCTTTTTTTTTTTTTTTTTTTTTTTTTTTTGAGTCACTTTACTTTTGTTCTTTCTCCTCTCTCTGTTCTTTCAACGCTTCACTTTCCAGAGTTCCTCTAGATAGCCACCCTCAAACTCATGCTTTTGCCCATGAGTCAAGGTACACAGTACCCCAAAGTTGGGTAGGGCCAGAACGAATGTTGTTTTAGCCACCCTCAACTTTATGCGTTTTGGGCATTAAGCCTGAGGTGCACATGTCCTAAGGAGGGACTCAAGTGGCCAACTACGCTTGTTCCCATAAAAGATCAGTGTGAGGGTAAAAAAAAGAAAAGGTCAATTAAGCTCAAATTATTTGGGATCAAAGAAGGATAATCACTTTCATTTGGTTTCTTTTATTTGGGTTAGAATGGGCTTTTCCTTGAATAAGGGCCTATTATCCTTTCCTGAATTGTTTTGTTTTTGACAATAAAACAGCTTCCTTTTAGCAGGATTAACCAGGCAATGTTTTCTACTCAGTATCCATAGTGGAAACTAGTTCTAAATTCCTCACTCTCACTTAACATGTCATCCTATAGCCAGATCGTAGACACCTAGTTTGAATTCAAGACTTAGGGCTTAGATTCAATGTTGTACCCTATTTCCATGCTTAGAGCCACACATTGTCAGTTACTATGCCTAGTCATAAGCATTATTTTCAGTTTATCAAGATATTCATTTGCCATCATGCTTCAGAGTTAAACTTGTACAAAATATATAAACATGCCGGTTCAACAAAAAAATTAATCATTCTTTTTGGGAAAAAGAACCAAACTCCAATGCAAGAAACCCCCCAAAAGAGGATAGAGTCTGAACCCCCCCCCCCCCCGGGCTACTCAGACGTACACCCTAAACACTCACTTTCCATTACCTAACCCCACCCCAACAAAAAAGAACATTCAATTGTCCCCAATGCAATAAAAAATCTAAAGATTAGTAGGGGTAGGGTGAAGCAAACCTTTTGCCCGCATAGCGCCGGTCGATCAACAAGCTGGTGGGTCCCGGTTTCCCAGAACCACATCCCTCTGCAACCTGTGACACAACCCCAGTGGTGTCCTCAGCAATCTAGACATCCTCATTGATTGCCTCACAGCCACCAGGTACCCTCAGATGGGCCTCCTGCTGTCTCTACAGTACGGGAGCTCGACGCCCCGCCGCTAACGCGCTCTCTGATCCGTGTCCACCGCCTCAGCAAGTGAGGCCTCTCCTCGCAGCCGTCCAACTCTCTCTCGGCAGCTCCTTCTTCCTTCTCGGGCCTCATCCCCCTGATCGACTCCTTCGCCCTTAGCACCTCCTCCTCTCGGGGAAGATGAGTGGAATGTCTGGAGTGGCGGAATACAAAGAAGCGGCCAATACCGTCTCCTCAGCAGGCTTCGACAGACTCCTGAACTCTCGTCTCTAAGATCGTACTGATGTCCTGCACGAAGACTATCTCACTGCAATCCTGAAGAGTTTGACACCTCCTTACCGGAGGGGCTGGTCGGGCTAACACCCTCAACTCAAAAGGCATCTAGCGCTGGTTCACAACCCCTCACACCTCATCAATCTTCCGCTCATCTCCTCCTCCATACGTGCTTTCCAGACTCAGCTATAGATTCTTTCTTCTGCATCCACACGTCTGGATATGATGCAGAAGAGGGCCCATTTGTGCCTCCAGTTTTGTACTCGATCAAGTGGGGCCGGTGTTGTGGCTAGAGGGGCTGTGCTACTACCCCCACACTACCATACCACTAGCCCGGGATGACTCTACCAGGGTGTAGTGATCCTTGGGATGTCTGTGTGGCTGTACCGGAGTGCACTGGGCCACTTGTATGCTCAAGATCGTCCTGCTATGTGGTGTGCATCTCTGACGGGGCCCTTCGCCGTGGGGGCCAACTCAATTGCCTCGTCTCTGATTAGGCGAATCCAACCGGTACCCTGCGGGGTTCTCGAATGATCTATGTGCCAAATGGGCACACCTGCAGATCTGCAAGGGCAAAGTCATTCACGGAAAGGGGTAAGGTGTGTGGGCCGTTTGAAGGCCCGTCGTCCCGTGCCATCGACTTGACTGGAGAACAGATGTCCACCTCGAAGGCCGGTCTATCATTGCTAGCACCATCATCACTGCTCCGAATCCCAGGTACCTAATGTTTTATCAGCATCTTGTGGGGGAAAGGCAGTGACGCACGAGCAGCCCCAAAAAGAACTTGGCGAGAGAACGTGATGTTGGCTTTTGGATGGCCCCCTTGCTCGTTGACCCAATCAATCAGCACCCTCTTCGTCCTTCGACTGATAGGTGCAGGGCCTTCCACCTTTGGTGGTTCCCTCCCTCAGTGCGACTCTCGTAACGACTGTCCATCCTTCATATCTGCCCAGGCGAATTCCAAACTCGGCGATGAGATGGGGTCCGAGTACATCTTCTACACTGTCGCCGTATAGGAACCCCGGGGCGAATGGCCTGGCATGGAAATGTCGCCTGCACGCCCCGGAACTCGACCTGCTCCATGGGCCTGTTTAAGCTGAGCAGCCCGCGCCTGTCGACTGGGATCCGGAGAGTCGCTAATAGGACGCGTATGAACTCAACTCTCGGGACGCTCCTCGCTGTAAGCGTCCCCAATGGACCGTTCTGTCCACTCCCGAAGCGATTGCCCCTGGTGAAGAGGTTTGAATCTCCCTCCGGCAAACATCGTGGGAAGCTCCCTGTGAGTACCCGCCGCTCCATGGTTTTTAGATAGGCGGGGGTGAGTTGTGCGAGTCATTACTTACCCTTTTGTCGTTTCAGAACTTATGCGTCGGAGTACACTTGGTGAAACTGTCTTTCGACCACCACCGGTTTGGCTGGTCAAGCGGCTAGGAGTGGGGGACCCTGAACTGGTGCTCTCCCGGATGTGGAGTCCAGAACTTGTCAGCTCATCAGACGAGGACGACGCTGCAGCTTTGGCGGGTACGTGAACCTATCCAAGGCAGTTATCCTGAATCTCTTCCCGATCCTCGGACCAGGATACTCCTAAGTATCCCGTGCTCCTTTACCCTCGTGTTGTGCTTGACACCAGAGGGTGTGCCGTTCAGTGTGCGCTCCTCCTCAGACTGGTAGGTAGTTACTTACGACCGGAGCGTCCACCTTCCTTTGGGTGTGGCTCTGGGGGGGGGGTGTGCAGCGTGTAGTAACGGAAGGGGCTGGGTGATGGGGGGGGGGGGGTGGGTGGGTGTGCCTTTGAGCACATATTCATTCAGGGTCCCATACATCAATCAGAGACCCGATAATCAAGTCATGCAGAAGCTGGGCGACAGATTGGATCGCCGCGTGCGTAGGCTCGGTCTTGCTTGGGTGCCATAGTAGATAGTACCTTGCAAAGGGGTCACTATTATAACGATGAATGTTAACACTTAGACAGCAAACTCATCTGACATTAAAATTTGAAAATAGTGTGTTAATTAATATTAAACTGTATCACACCACGGGGACCGATGAACGGTCCGTCGTGACTATGACTGACGGTCACGTCATGAGATCCGTCGTGTTAATACTTGGTATAATGTTATGTATAAAGACCCCCTGAAAGTAGGGATCTCTGACCATCAGGACTGTCAAGCAGGACTGAGACCGTTCGTGCTACGACGGGCCGTCGTAGAGTTCCGTCGTGGTGTCACTGTAGACCATTTTGAGAGACCCTTGGAAACAGGGTCTTGACAACCTGTGACGGTCGCGCGGGAACGGACCGGGGTGTGCGTGGGTTTTATGGATAAGATACTAGTCCGTCCAAGAGTCCGTCGTGAGACACTGGGGTGTGAAAAAGGGGGGGGGTTTTTTCAGACCCTGTCGGGGGGGGAAGACGTTGGGTTCTTGAGCGGGGAACCGATGGGCAGCGGTTTCGTGGGCAGGGGGTAGGACGGACCGTCGGGGGGTAAGACGGTCCCGTCACAAGTGTCCGTCGTAAGACAATTGAAAAAATTTTGAGACCCCTGAGAAACAGGGTTCCTCTGACAGACCATCGACGGCCCGCCTGAGGGGTGGGTCGCCGGTGTGACGGACCGTCGTTGTAAGTACGGTCCGTCACAGGGTGTCCGTCATAGACACTTGAAAAATTTTGAGACCCTGAGAAACAGTGTCTCTGACAATCCAATGAGCGTCTCCAGTTCGGCCCGTCATGGGTAAGACCTGGTCCTTCGACAGGGGTCCGTCGTCAACACTTGTCACAATTTTTTAGTACCGCTGAGAAACAGGGTCTCTGACAACCATGAAAACAACAAGGAATCCAGCAACAAAGCAAAAGGCAGGACGTGAGACTGTCGTGTGTAAGAACGGAATCCGTCACAAGCGACGTTTTGCATGGGTTCTTAGGGCTTGTGCGACGGACCATAATGGAACGGTCCCGTCGGAGGGGCCGACGGGTCGTCATCCTGGGGTTTCGTTCTGAGGTAGCAGTCTTAGACTTGGGGGTGCCCCTACCATCCGCTCCCTAATTAGCCCACATGTTTGTATTTATGATGGGGCTATATGTGGCTATACCCACACCTAAGAACTACCAAAGCACAATAACGCGATATGAGTTTGGGGTTATCAACAGGGCACATATGAACTTTTGAACCTAGTTTTAGACATAAGCAGATAAAGGAAACAATCTACGACTAAAAACTAAGCTAATACTAACTACAAAACTAAATCAAGAAAAATAGTATAAATGTAGGACACATACCTTGAAATGGAGAAGAAGACAAATAGAAATGATCCTGGCAAGGTCACCAGCAACCGACAGTAGATGATGAGTGATAAGGCCGAGGGTGATTTGTGGGAGCAAGGAGCAGTTAGTGGGAAAGTGTTGAGTTGAAAGAGAGGGGAGGTTGAGTGTAATAATAAGTAATTTGTGGAATCTTGCCGGTGTGGAAACATCTAACCACCGGTGCAAATTCTGGAAAAGGTCCAGCCGGGTCTGGTCGGGTAGATTTCATTATGCGCGACGGGTGCCACGACGACGGTCCTCACAATGTGTTACGGCCCGTTCGTAATGTTTTCCTTCGTAGTGCCCTAATTCAAAATGACAGTACTACATACCTGGTGTGGACGGAGCCTACGACGGTCCGTTTTCGAGTGAAACGGTCCGGTCCGTCGTAAGCATCCGTCGTGGCTTACTACTCTAAGTAGTGTTCTGCAAGAATTTCCTTCCTGGTGATTGCCCTACAAATTTAAAAAAACCCCATTAATAGAAAGAAAATGCTAAACCATTATTAAAAAAAAAAAAAAAAAAAAAAAAAAAAAAAAAAAAACTATAAGTATTGTGTTTTGGGGTTTGGCCCTCCCAACAAGCGCCTGATTTAATGGTCGTCCGGCAACGACTGGGGACGGACTTGATTACTCAGACCTTTCATCAGATGGTAACACCTCGATCACTTCATTCGCCGATATTCCAAGGTCACATATGCCCGAGATAGGTGATTTTTTATGCGCTGTCCAGTCACCGTGAACCGCCGCCCCTCCTTGGTTCCAACTCAAACTGCCCATGAGGCAAATAGTTTTGGGTCCGTGGTAATGACCCCGTCCCATGTTTTTGTACTTGAGTTTGCCTGGAAACAAGCGCAAAATCTGGAATTGAATAAAGCACCCAAATCCCCAATAACCATAAATCTCGTTTTTCAATTTTTGTTTGTCATGGTCTGTCTGATCTGTATCTTTTCTCTTCATCTTTTCCTTATCTTTTCTTTTGTTAGGGCTAAACTTCATAGGCTTTTAGGCGTAAATTCATCAAGTTCATATCAACTCCCAAATTTTTTTTTTTAACCCAAAAAACCGGTGCTCTGAGCTTGCTCGCTCCATAATCCATTTTTTTAAAATTCTTCATATTCATAGCCCACAGATGGCTTTAAATGCGTCTAACTACTCAACCGGTAGATCCAGCTTTCCCATATACAAGTTTGGTAATGGAGATCATACCAATGGGATCTTATCTGCTGTCCGGTAGGCCCAAAGAGCATCATCAAAGCCGCCTTGACCAATCCGTTCTACTAGCGTTCACTGTTTTGGACAATATCGCTTGTCCCAGCTCTCTCCTCTCGGGATTCGAACACTTCACCTTGCGCCACATAAGTGTGCAGTGTGGGTCAAGAGATTGGACCACCCATTATGAATTACGAACCCCATATTTTCTCCCCAATAGCCCTTTAATAATCTGTTGTCCGAAGTGGGGAGCCCCCTTCACTAATAATAGCCCTTCTGGGGTGGCCAAAACGAGGAGAAGTAGTCTTCTTTTTCAAAAATATGCAGTGTACACTCTTAGCTCTTCTTCCCTTCATTGTGTTGCGAGTCTATGGCTTTCTTTTATGGCTTCGACCCATCTTAACTCATAATCAACTAACTTACTAGAATTGTATCTTAATCCCATGAGAACTCACGAAGGGCCCATAAAGTCCATACCCCCAACATCAAACTAACTCAATCACAGAATGAGGTTAGAGGGAGCTTCCGTTGCTTTCTTGTCAAAGTAACCTCACCATCCCCGTTGACATTTCTCTACATGTCTTAGAAACCCACTGAGTCAATCTTGATGAGAGTTGCAATAGTAACCACATTGCATATTTTTGTTAGCGTTTCGGGCATACCACTGATGTGATGTCCGCACAGGGTGAAGGAATGGGCAATGCCTGCCTAACACACTCAATCAACATTTCACATTCTGGTATACAACGCCGTAATAATGCCCCGTTCGGACACAACTACCTAACAATAATGCGGTTTCACATCCCAAAAGTATCTTCTTCAACTCATTCGTACATGATACTTGTTTCTCTCTCTCTTATTGATGAAAGGTACAAGTCCGATGATGGAACAACTATCACCGTTAGCCAATAGTTCGCGAAAATCTTTCTGCGAACGCATGGTCACTTCTTGTTGAAGCAGCCACATACAGTTCATTCGGGGAAAGTATCATGCCAATGTCAAAGTCTTATCCCCTAACCCTCTCCTCATATGTCTCTCATTCCTCTAGACGGACATACGTGAGTCCAGCCACTTGCACTGTTTCAGTCCCTTTTCTATTCCCGAGCACCTTTCAAAATCCAAACTTACTTGCAAGTCTCGTAATCCCCGCGAATCAACCTTGCGGTTTTCGCATTCCTTTTTTTCGGCCATCAATATCTCATGTTGACTGTCAGTATGAAACTATAACTCTTACGTACCGAGCAAATAGGACGAAATTTCTCAAAAGCACAACTGACATGCAAAGAAAGTTCTTCGCTGAACAGCTGCACTGATGTAGTTCTTCTGAGCTTCATGTTAGGGGCTTTACTAGCAATAGTCCGATGGGGTTAAGGAATTTTGTTTCCTGTTTATTTCGGGCTTTTGCTGGGGGGGGGGGGGGGGGGGGGGGGGGGGGGGGGAGAGGGGGGGGGGGGGTCCTCTGTCCCATCACGGCACCGGAGGGGTGACAACGGGCCAAGAGGCTTACCGCCGGCCCTAGCAATCTCACATTACCGTGTCAAAGTGGCTGCGTCCAATCATCCGGGGAAATATGAAGAGGCGCCAGACACCCAAGATTTTTCTTTTAGTTCCACACCGAATGCATTAATACAAGATTCATCCAAACAAAATTTACAATCTTTCCTCCCGCAGTTTGCCCACAATGGGTGGTGCAATCTTTGAAAAGTCTTTGATGATCTCGGTAAACCCTGCATGCCCAAGAAAAGCTTCTCACACCGTCACAGAGATTGGTGGGGGCAAGTCCTTGTCCTATTCCCACTCACGTTAGCTCCGATCAACCTCTATGCCCTTTTCTGACATGCCGATGACCTAAAACAAATACCCTCTTTTACCGATGAAATGGACACTTTCCCCAGTTTAGTACCAACTTGCACAGTCTCACATCTCTTAAGAAACCTCAGATAAATTGGGGGGGTAAGCATCGCTCAGAAGATACCAACACAGAAAAATCATCCATAAAAACCTCTATAGTATCCTCCACCATGTCAGAAAATATTGACATCATCCATCTCCCTAAAAGGTTGCGGGTGCATTGCACAACCCAAATGGCATTCTTCTGAACGCAAAAGTCCCATAAATGGACAAGTGAAAGTGTTTTTCCTCTTGAATCTTACTGGTGCAATAGAAATCTGATTTCCCCGAATCCCATAAAGAACAATACCACCCTTTTCCGGCAAGTCATCCAACATCTGATCATGAAGGGCATGGAAATGGTTCTTATTTCAGTCCCTAGTTTCATTTAACGATAATCCATCCACACCTACCTCCATCCAGTAACTGGTCTCATTGAACAGGTTTCATTCTTTATCTTTTTCGTTGGGACCACAGTCATTCTCCCCCTTTCTAGGGTACAACAACTGAACCGGCATACCCAATACTCTCAGGCGATTGGATAAGATTACCTTACTTCTACTTCCCGCATCAACCCCTTGATAATTTCTTCCTTCACAACCTCTTGCATAGGAGGATTTCAAGCGTCTCTCGCTGGTGCTAATAACTCGGCATGGATAGGCATGAGTTGTTTTTAATGAAGCAAATACAGGAGGGATCCCAATATGTCCCGCAATGGTCCACCCATGGCTTCTTTTTTGAACCTTTTTAGTCTTCACCAAACTCTGAACCTGTTGTTCATGCCAGGCTCCCCATTCTTAGCAATGAATTAACCGGTAAAGTGTAACCATTTTCCTAAGAATTCATACCTAAGAATTAGATGGGAGAGCTTTTTAAAATATTCAACTTTTTTGGACTTCCTCCTCTATAGTGTGTTTCGCGGTTGTGGGGACCTCCCGATTCTTCATATCGAGCTCACATTTTCTTCGGTTTTAAACCGAACCATCACCTCTGTCAAGAAGCCGCGACTAATGATCCATTAAACCTACTCTTCAATGCAATCGCTATCAAAGTTCATTATCACTCCCCGCTAATACTTCGACACCTAGACGTCTTCTATTTTTGTCCTCAAATTCCTCACCCATGTGTGTAGGCTATAGGCAGATGCGATTGGAGCTCACCCCCACCTCTGCCCATGGACCTACACACATTCAGTCACTTCCTCATTGTTCAATCGAAATTTTCATTTGCC